>VYXD01003406.1:666336-746904 GCA_013397195.1 Hylia prasina
TTTTTTTACGTATCAGAAGCATTGCCAAAGGTAGTAGGATATACCTGTCCACCTTCAGGTCAATGGATTTGACATCCTGGTGGTCATTTATCTTCTTATAAATTAACTCAGGGAATTAAAGACTGAATCATATTCTGCTTTGTACTAAGAGACTTAAAATATATGAAAACTGTGGTCTCTTCCAGGTTCCAACTGCACATCATCTGATTTATAATCTGGTTTTTATTTTGAAATATTGCAGCAACTGCAGTTGTAGAATCACATCCTGAACTGTAAAAGGTACATATGGAGACAGGCTGAGAGAACTGGGTTTGTTCAGCCTGGAGAACAAGGCTCTGGGGAAACCTGACTGCAGCCTTTCAGTGCATAAAGGAGATTTATGAACAAGGTACAGAGAGACATTTTACCAAGGCACAGTGGTTTGGAAGTGAAAGATGGTAGATTTAGACTGGACATAAAGACATTTTTTAGGGTGGTGAGACACTAGAACAAGTTGTCCATACAGATGGAAGGTGTTCCATTCCTGGAAGTGTTCAAGACTAAGTTGGATGGGACCCTGAAAAACCTGGTTGAGTGGAAGGTATCCCTTGTCAATGTACTCGATGATTTTTAAGGTCCATTCCAAATAAACTATTCTATGAGTCTACCATGCAGAATGCATTTAGAGGAGAGTTAGAGGCAGAAACAGAGAACTAGAAACATTTTTTTTTTCTTGAAAAGATCTAAAAGCATAAAACCCCTATACTTTAAAAAACTTTTCTTGCTGATACTCTTTAATTGTAACTTTAAAAAGGTATCTTAATAGAATGCATTTGTAACTATTTTTTCACATTTGGAAGAAAAGAGAAAATTGAGAACCAGTCTTTCTTTAAAGAACAGATACGAATATTGACAGAATTGAAGTAATACATAGTAAAGTATCTATATTGTACTCATTATATCATTAACTCTTATTTTAGGTGACACAAAAGTGTAGTCTATTCATTAGTTTTTATACTTTGAGTAAACATTTTGTTTTGACAATATTTGCAGTTTAAAATGACAAATTGTTTGCAACTTCATCACATTTTCAAGTTTTAGTAATTTTCTTTCACTTTCAGTAAATCTACTCAGACAGAAATGTACAATTTATTTCCATTTTTTTCTTCTTATTTAGCTGGAATAGAACAACATAGCTTTTGAAAAATCTACAGGTTCATGTACAGCCTCAGACAAGATGTTTTGTGCTAATCAAACTAGATATAAAAGGCAATGTAAAAAGCTAGGTCATCTCAATGAGCACTTAGGAAGATGGATAATTAATGCCTCACTCAATCACTCTGTGTCCTTCTAAGAAAGGTAATAATGTGATAGACACCAAGGGATTTTGTGTTCTCACACTCACATCACATAGACTCTTTCAGTATTTGGGGGATGTTTTGGCTTGAGGGTATGATGAGGATGATGATGATTTGGAAGGTTTTGTCTGGTTGTTTTTGTTTTGATTTTTTTGTTTGTTTGGGGTTTTGTTTTGTTTTGTTTTTGTCTCTGTTTATACCTTGTTAACTTAATGGACCCAAACTGCCAAATCCACACAAAATTTCTGTAGGCAGGTTAATTAAGTCATATTTAATTAACCTATTTAAAATCCTGTTGAATACCAGCCCTAGTTATTTTAGTTGGTGTGATTCCTCTCTCCTTCCCGAGCAATCACTGGCTGTGTGGGACTTTGGTTAGCCCGGAAACCAACCCCAATCCACAGCCTCGTGGGCTCTCTCGAAGTGCTTGAACTGTTCTGGACACGCGGACAATGATGCAGGAAGAAAGGTGGACTCAGATCCTGGATGAAGCAGGGAGGGTGTTTATTGATGGGAAGTGCCCAGGACTGAGCACTGCACTGTCAGGGACAATGGCTTAAGAAGGGAGGTGTGAATCATGGGAGTGGACAGGGCTCAGCCAATAGAAGGAGAAGGGTGGGGTCGGGGCACAGTCAATCAAGGCATGAACCTATGAGGGTGGACATGGGGAGGAGTTACAGGGCCCCAGCCAATCCCTCGACTCTCTCCCCAGAACCTTCTAGAAGGCAGGGAGAGGCCTGAAGAGGATTGACAGGGGTTGAGGGCAGGGTTTACAGTGATTGTCAGGGGGCAGGGAAAGGAACAAACCAACGGGGAAATAACAGAAGGGGTACAGAGACCAAACCATTTAACCTAGTACAGAACTTAATAAAACATCATCAAAACGAACCGCAACAAGTTGGGATGGACAGGACATATTCCATAGGAATTAAAAGTGGAATTCAGCTATTACATACTCAGAATTTCATAATCACAACAAAAAATTCAGTAAATCTGTGACTTTTTAAATTTGAATTTGAAATTTACTGGTAGAAAATAATTTAACAGAACTAGCAGTCTATCTTACTTTAAAAATACATGTTTTATTAGTGCTACTTAGGTACTTAGCAATTAGTTGTACGTGTAAGGAATATATTTTAAAGAATTGTGGTAATTCTCTAGACAACACTATCAGGCCAAAATTCGTGTATAGAAAGGGACAGTTCCTGTCCAAGAAAGTTTAATAAATCAAAAGAATTCATACAGTTAGTGAGAGGATATAGAGAACCCAAACAATTTGCAGTCAGGTGACAGATGAGAAATGGATATGAGTGACTAGACTATAGGACCAGTGCTCTAACCTGGCCTCCTTTGCCTTAGAGGTATTTCAAAATCACTTAGCTTGTGTCCATTACAGCCTAGGGATAGTTTGAAAAGTTAATGTCAAAGACTACTTCATAAAAAGGACTTTTATTAAATTTAATGCCTTTTTCAAGTAACTGTTGTGAAATTGAACTCCCCATTTTCTCTTCTAATGACTTTTAATATTTCATGTGGATTAATTGGATAATGAAATCACTAAATTATTAGTTTATGTTTCTTAATTATATGTCAAGGGTTACAGAAAAAAATTATGTTGTCTCTGTTGGAGGACAGAATAGTTTTACAATAATGTGTGCTCGGAATTGAGATTAAAAGGAATCACATTCCTGTCAGTATATTTATTCCAGTTAAACCCAATGCTATTGTTCTCTTCAAGCCATTATTTGGGAATAAAAATATTGTTGTTTTAATATTCTTATTTTCAGAGGATCCTTCTGTGACCATCCTTCCATTTTTTTTATGCTCCACAAGATTGTTTTCTCATCAATGCACTCAAAATTAAACTGCATTGAAAACTGAATAAATTTCTGACAAAATATTGGTTCAGAGAGGAATGTATAGTAATAGTAATAGTAATAGTAATAGTAATAGTAATAGTAATAGTAATAATATTAATTATTATTACTGATGTGCAAATTTTAATTTAGAAATCAGTGAGTTTATTGGCATTCCAGATAGAAAAAAAAATTAAACCCCAATCTATGTGGAGGCACAGTTTGCTCTGTGTATCTGGTCAGAATAAAACGTGCTCATCCTTGACTTTTTCCATAACATTTAAAGTCCTTGCTAATCTTTTAACTGTGTTCAGAGATTGTTTCTTGTGTCCTATGGTAAAATAGAAGCTTCATAATGCCATGAACTTATTCCTGCAACATATCCAGTTGTCACTTCTTTGAGTTTAAGTTTTCGTCTGCAAACACATGATAAATATATAATTTGATTTCAAAAGTCATTTCAATTCTGCTAAAATTCTGGAGTTATAATACATGATAACTTGTGGGAGCCAAGAATTTCCTTTGAATTCCTTGAGCTGATAAATTCTTAGGGTTGAATGCTCAGCATACGTAATGCAACACAGATTCATTAAAACCAGTGGAAGTAGGTAAATTTATGTAGATTTGGGATCTGTCCCTTCCTATTTAATCTAGTTTCCATACTGTTTTTTCTGATTGTTCTCTATGTTCAGCTTTAGGGATATCTGGCAGTTACAGGGGGATGTTTATCAAATATTTAATTGAATTGTGAAGTCACAGTTATATTTCATTTCAAAATATTCCCAAATGTTTTAAACCAATTTGTTCAATATTGAAATTTTAAACACCAGTGGGCCCAGCTTCTTGACATATGTCAGTTAGTATCATTCTGTGAAAGTAAGTGAATTATATTACTTCCAAGTCTGCTTCTGAATCGAGAACAAGCAATTTCTAACATTTCTTCCTACAGTCATTGATTCTTTGTAAATGTTTTTATTGTTTCCAGACAACTTCAGAGGCAAAATCCATCTTTTGTGAGAATTTTTAAAATTGGTTTTTTTTTTTTTTGTAATCGATAGTGCTTTGCTCATTTTGATTCCACCAAGGAAAAAAGTTAGAGATATTTATAATTGTTTTATTTGGACTTGAGAATAGAATTGAATAGTCTATATAATTTAAGCAAAACTCTCGAAGCAGAGCTGTTCTAATACAAACAAAAACGCAAACTAATAAAAAATCTTGTTAGTGCATTACTCCATAACCAGAAATTTTTGTGTATTTGGAGACAGAACTGGTAAAAGTATTCAACACTGTGTTTGAATGTTACCATAGGCTTTCATTGTGCACAATGAGTGCTTTCCTCTCTTTCCTCTGTGTAGTAGGCTCTCATTTATCAATAATGACATGAAAGTAAGTTTGACATGAAGCAGGATTTTTTTATTATTATTTTTTTTTTAAATTGGAAGTAAAGCTCAGATAAAAATCAGGTCTTTGAGAGTAGTTAGAAAACCTCTAAATACTAATTAATAGCAAAGAAGAATAAATGATAATCACTAGTTAAATACACAGTCTGGCATTCTTGGATCAAGTTTAAACATATTGTCTAGTCTTGGTGATGATGAAGTTCAATAAAAAAACAGATTAAATCAATGGAAATAAAATGAAGTGATGCTGTGCTGTGGATTTATTGAGAGATGAGCTAAGCCTCACACAGCCACTTAACTTGCTGCCACATGGGGGAAAGGGGAAGATAAAGACAATTTAATAAGTAAAAGAAAATTATGAAGGAGAAGAATTTAAAAAGAAAGAAAGAAAGAAAGAAAGAAAGAAAGAAAGAAAGAAAGAAAGAAAGAAAGAAAGAAAGAAAGAAAGAAAGAAAAAAGAGAAAAAAAGAGAAAGAAAGAGAAAGAAAGAGAAAGAAAGAGAAAGAAAGAGAAAAAGCTAATGCAATTACAGTAGTTCACCACTTACAAACTCATGCCAAGTCACTTCCTGAGCAATGATAACCATTGGAAAACTACCCCAGCTTTTACTTCAGAGCACATGGTATTGTGTATCTCTTTGGTCATTTGAGGTCAGCTGTCCTGACTGTGTCCCCTCCCTCCCTCTTCTGCACTCCCAGTCTACTGTTCTTTTGTGGGAGGGACAGCAGCATGAAAAACAGAAAAGGCCTTGACTCTGCATAAATATTGCTCCACAAGTTCTAAAACATTGGTGTCTTATCAAAACTGTTTTGATCAAGGGCAAAACAGACTCATCTTGCCTTTTCTAAAAGGCATTTTTGAAAAATATTTATGAAGGTGTTTTGTTTTTTTTTTTCCCCATGGTTCTTCTAGTCTGCACCCAGAGTCAGAATAACAAACAATCTGAAATCTCTTAGTTTCTGGGTGGATATATTAATCTCTGGTTGATGTTACGTTTTCACTATAGCAAATATTGGTGGTTTACAAGAATTAAAACACCATTAGCAGGATATTAGTGAGGACTTCCTTCAGTGTGAAGCATTCCAGTTGATGAATTCACCTGATTTAGGAGCACGCTGCTCTAAATCCTTAATTTAACTTGGGAATTAACATAGAGTTCATCAGACATGCATTTTCACTGATTCTTGAGGCAGATTTTTTTCTTCCTAATGAGTGCATTTCGTCAACAGGACTCAACAACCATTTGGATTAAAGATAATTAATTTTTTCAAAATGAAAAAAACCTGATAAAAGAAGTAGTGAAAGAGCACCTCAGGAAGAGAGCAATTCATTTCATAAATCCTGAAATTTTTAAAGCACTCTCTTGAATGTCTATTAGGTCAACATTTTTATTAGTTTTGTTTTAGTTGCTAATTGTTTGAAAACCAATTCTTAATTTTCTTGCAATTGACCTGCAAAATACAAAAGTGTGGTTTTTATATGAGATGGGTCCATCCAGACCAAGAAGGCTTTATTCCGTGTAATCTTTATTAACAGAAAAATTGTAAGCAAAAATGGAAGTTTCAAAGTGTCTCTGTTCTCCAGGAGTAAACCTTTAAAACTTTTCAGCAGCCACATTTATTAGTTGACTCTGAAACAGCCTGAGAAAACAATGTATGCTATCATTATATACACTGTCAGTAATTTACAAGGATCAGAGAAGAAAATTATTCCTGAAATATACAGGTGAGATTGTCATGTGGGGGAGAAAGGATTCTTCCATTCAAGTATTTTTCACAATAAAGACATTTTTATTGTGCGTTTTAGTTCTGTGAGGGTTTTTGGGGCAGGTTTTGGAGGGTTTTTTAGCTTCTATTATCTCCACATAGTAAATCTCCTAAATCATTAATCAGTCTGTAATACCTGAAGCATATGTACCAACATACAGAATAAGACATGTTGACAAATAGAATATGAAATAAGCATATTATTAATTTTCCATTTGATAATAACCCCCCATTTTTCTTGCTACAGAGTAAAAATTAATTAATTAATAATTATCTTCCTAATCTGTGAAATGCTACCAAAAAAAAGAATGATTTTTTCTATATCTGAATATTTTTCACCCACAGAACGTACTGAAAAAATTTGTTACCATGATTTCTTGTCACTGACAGTCATGTAAGGGAAAAAAAAAAAATCAATTTAATTCTTATTTTTGGGAGGGGGGAACAATAATATATTTCTCCTATTTGATTATCCTATATATGAGCTTTCTAGCTTTACACAATGGCATAATATATTCAACAAAAATATTGAAAATTCATTCAATCACATAGTTTACAAGAGGGAAAGTTTTCAGACAAGGTCAAATACAAATGAACTGGTGTGTGGGAAATTGTACACAGCTGTTATAGTTAATTTCTTTCCTTCACAAGGAATCAAGTGCTCAAGTCCTGTTTGGCAGTCGAAAGTGAATTTGCAGTTCTTTTGAAAATTTTTTTGTGGCACAAATGTGGTGAAGCCTGGGCAGCTGCTTCCCACCCAGAGCTACAATTCCTTCCCTTCAACACAGCACAAGGAAATCATCCTGAAACAGGCTTTCACCATTAACATTTATGTGTTGATAAAAGGCTGAGTTTGAAAGGCTGAAACCAGTGGTATATTCTAGATTCCACAGACAGAAAGTAGCCTCTTGATTTCTATCCTCTCCTTTTTACCAAGATGAAAGGTGCTTGAAAAAGCAGTAAGGTCACTGATAGAATATGTTTTCTTCCTGTTTGCTAATATATTCACAAACCTCTAATCCCACTATCACACTAAGCCCTAAGAGCAGGTAAAGGGTATCAAAACTGCACGTTTTAAACTTATAGTCTGTATTTCTCATATCACTGTTACTTCAGTAAGTGAAAGTAGATACTAAGGACTTATGGCTTTGACTTCTTGGGAAAGTTGATGATTTTCAGAATAGTATCCCTTAAAATGCTGTGTTTATGAAGCTATCTAGTCAGACATCATATTTTTTCAAAAAGTATTAAAATCTCTTTACAAAGAAGCAGTTCCACATGTTCTGAATGACTTTGGAAATTTCACTCCTATTTAGCACCTACAACAACATCACTGTTAAATAAACACCACACCTCAGTTCTTGTAGTTATAAACACAGAGAAATTTTATCTGTACTTGTGAAGGGAACTAGCTATGAAAAAAATGGTGGTTCAAACTTTTTTCAGAAAAGAAAACAATTAGTCATCTTTTGTATATCCTGTATATGATAAAAAATGTTCTCACAAAAATAATTTACAAGCAAACCAAAAAAAGGGGAAGAAGGAATGAGAAAGAATAATATGATTTGGATAAATTTAGATCTTATTGCTATTATTTTAATGCCTTTCAGCAAGAATAGATTTCATTTAGAGATAATATCAATCATGTACAGAAAGGTGAAAAGGAGAGAAATGTCCTGAAGAATACTGATGAATACATCCATTTTTTTTCTCCCAAATGAAAGCATGAACTCAGTCTGCACCACTCACCTCTTTTAATATTTTAAAATAAGAAGTTGCAGTGAGTCTTACCATTTTAGACAATGAAAATGAAAACAGAGCTTTCAGTTGCTAGGGGTTTTGGTTTTTGTGGTTTTTCCTTTATGTTTTAATTTAAACAAGAAAGTGATAGTCACCAATTAACCAGGACAAAAGAAACAGCAATTATATAATGGTATTTTTATTATTGAAAGGAAAGCTGACAGAACAACAATATGAAGTCATTACATGACTACCATTATTAGGTTTCTCTTTTTTTCAATTTCATGATTAATTTAGAAATCTCTGAGTGTGTGTGCATGATATAATTTTAAAGGCATATCCTTTCTTTTCTATATAGGTCACTGTAACATTCCTTAAAAACTGTTGTATATTTCAAATAAATTTCTCACACTTTTGAGTAATTTAAGGTATTATCATTAATGTAATGGATTACTTATACATACTTATTCATACTTCACACTACAGTTTAAAACAAAGCATTATGAGATTCGGTGACTAGAATACCTATTTATAAATAAAACATATCTCCTGTAACTTGCAGAGTTTACAAGGTATTAATATAAAATGAAAAAATGGTTATGGTTGGAAGGGGACCTTAAAGATCATCTAGCTGCAACCCCTGTGCCATGGGCAAGGAACTTTCTACTAGACTATGTTTCTCAGAGCCCCATCCAAACTTGTTTTGAATACAGGAATGGGGCAACCACAACTTCTTTCAGCAACCCATTCCAGTACCTCACCAACCTCACAGTAAAGAATTTCTTCCTAACATCTAACCTAAACCTATCCTCCTTCATCTTAAGGCCATTACCCCTGGACCTATCACTACATGTCCTTGTGAGCAGTCGCTTTCCATACTGCTTGAAAGTGTCCTTTAGGTATTTGAAGTTTCCCTGAAGGCTTGTCTTCTCCAGCCTGAACAGCCTTAGTCTATTTTAGTGGGAGAGGTGTTGCTGAGCCCTGTTGAACATTTTGTCCAGACCCACTCTACCATCTTTCTTCCTAGGCTAGCACCCATTCTCTACATAGCCTGCACTTCTTGGGATTGCCCCAGTCCAGGTCTAGAATATGAACGCTGCCATCAGGGCTCATGCTGCCCCACTCCATTTGTTAACTCAAGGATCCTTGTGGTTGAATGTACTCACATGTCACAGCCTTAAATATCCTTTACATTCCTTCAGTTCTGTGCTGCAAAATCACCACTGCAACAGTTCTGATTTTATTTCACATACTCTAGGTTTAAACCAGACCCAAAATACATGAGATTATTTAAATAACACCTATTTTTTCATTGTATCTCAATGTTTACAAAAAGTGCATACTACAGAAACAGGAACAAGACAAACTGATTTTGTGCCCCAGTAAGGGGCAGGAAAATCAATGAAATAAAAAGACATAGATAGTGTTAACATTCTGTTTTTCCCAGCTCTCTTTTTTCTTTTATTTTGTTGTTTTCTGTCTCCTTTTTTATTTATATTTGGGTTTTTTTAAGAAAGGAAGGAATATAGTAGCTTGAAGTCCCTTCATCACCACTGAAAAAACTTGGGTAAGCAGTAAGAAACAATATGAATTTAAATTTCAGGTGCAAATATGAGGTATGTAACCCTATAAAGAATGTTACTTTATTCTCTGAAATAATTCACCTCTAGAAATTAAGAGATCCCATGTATCTGCCTTCTCACACTCTTCCATACTTCCCAGAGAAAGTAGCAGAGAATAATGAGGATAAAGAGAGCAGAGGCAGCAGAGAAAAGCATCAGCACAAAAGCTGATCTAACCTTGCAAAGTACAAGGAGGAAGAAGACAAAATTGCAATGTCAATACCATTCGTAATGACCCGTGGCTTTTCAGGCAGCCTCATGGACACTCTGCCAGCACATGCCTGCAAGCATAGTCAGGTGAATACATTTTGTGCACATGGTGAAAACTCCAAGGCATACAGAACCCCACATATTTTAGGAATGACCTTCATTCTGTACCTGCAGGCTGCTGACTGGACAAACTGAATCTGCTCTCAAGGGCAGTCAAACACAGCACAGTCAGATAAAATGTCTCTCTCAGTATTTCTACAGCTGAGTAAGTTTACAAAGCATGTCCTTGCTCAGGGCCATATCTACTAGAATAATAGATCTATAGTAGATCTACTAGAATCCATTAGTAATAATTTACACTAAGTAACAGTATAGTTTAAGTGATTAGGCAGGCTGATCTCTAGTGAAAGGATTAACATGTGGCATTTCAGACTACTTTATACTGGAGCATTTTATCATAGCTTCTGACTATGTCTTATGAAATTCTGGTTGAAAATTTTCCAAGGAAAAAAAAGACTTGAAACTTTGATTGGGAACTGAATAAGTATAGTCAGGTGTGAATTTTACATGGCTTCAGAAATCTGAATAAGATGTTACTTTTCAATGTGTTTTGAAACTTTAAAAGAAGGATTTTCACTTCCCATTCTCTGATGTATTTATTGGATTTGTTCCAGCCCTTAACATATTCTGTAAGGCCTTGAGTAAATCTTGTGGTTTCAAATGGGATCAGTATGAGCAGGGGAATCATTGCTGCTGGACCACAGATGGGTAGAAACACCAAAGTTAAGTGAGAAAAAATATTATTAAAAAACCCACGAATTTTGAGTTTGGTAATGAAAAAAGATCCATAAAGAGACATAGACTGCAAAGAAACAAAGTTATCTCTGAGATTATCTTCTTTATGTTCCAATGCCATCTGTTATTTAAGCATTTTTTATTTTGCTTACAAATAAATGCTTTTTTTTTCATAGTACTTAATTTGTAATGGTGAAAAACCGTGCTTTTTTATCAGTCTTTTTTATCCAAGGTTAATTTGCAATATATACTCATATCACTACAACTTAGCAACAAATAAATTCAATTGATTTATATTTGGGAAGTCATGGGAATAATATTCTGTAAAAGAAGTAACAGCCATGGAACCATTAAGGTGTTGCGCCTCTGGAGGATAATAATTTGGGAATGACTTTAACATTCAGTATCATTGGAAAGCTGCAAGTGTGTGAGTCTGTGTCATAGAGAAGTCCTGTCTGTTCTTTTGTATACCCTGCAGAACTATTCCATGTTGATGGAAACACACAGCAGCATCCTTTTCACTCCATCATAGAATGGAATCACTTCAGTATTTATATGAACTATTCAGAACTTATGCTGATAATTTTATTCTGAGTTCACTGAGAGAATGCATGATTTCACAACAAATTAAAGACAAAGACATCAGGGATTGTTATTTGATGTAATGATATGTGGCACCCTCTGAGATGCAGTATTATAATACAATCTGATGGTTGCAGCATCCCCTGGCTATAAATTGGTTCAGTAGGTCCTTCAAAAGGTCCCTCACTCCCTCAAAATCTGTTTGAAGTGCCATCTCCTCTCTTTAGATCTACCTGGGATCTATAATAGTTTTATAACCACCAGCTTCAGCCATTACCTTATTCAGGGTAAAGACAATAGGAAAATAGATGTTCTTGTGCCATTTAAATGTTATCTGGTGGTGATGACATCAGTTAACTTAAACTGTCTTTAGCTATTACATATATGAGTGAGTGCATATGAGTCCATGCATAACTAAGAAACTAATCAAGACATTTGAAAGAAAAATATGGTTGTGGTCTAAACATCAAAAAGTGATTAGAAATAATATCCAATAAAGGATAGAAAAAGTGGAGATCTGCCAACTATAGCTATTTGTGGAAACATGATGAAAGAGAATTTTAATAAAAAACATTGCTTCACAAAGACCATAGTATCTTGCTTGAAGTATTTTCTCAGAAGTCATTAGAAGATTAAAAGCAGAGTTCAGAAAATCTCTGACTGGGTTCAGGGTGCTGCTATGCATTATGATTTTTGTCTTCAACATACAGATTTGAAGCAGCAAACAAACAGGTCATGGACTGCCTAACACAGGCTTGTGGGTCTCAGGCTTCTTCTGTGGCTTCTTCATACTAAGATCGCAGAAACAATCTTCTTACTATAATTTTAGATTGCCTAATACAAAGTCAGACAGTCTGGGAGCATAACACTCTAGGGAAGCAATGTTGTACTAGTCCAAGAGAACACATAATTAAGTAAAAGTTATTGACATAATCATCAAAACACTTTACAAGATATAGTCTTTCTAGAATAAGGTGTAGTCGGAGAAAACACTTTGATCAATAAGACTGCCTCCTTTCATTCTGTCTCTGTATAGCACATTAGTTATTCAATATCCGTTTTCAAAGCTGTGAACTGAAGCAGGCAATCATGTTTGGATGTTCAGGTTTTGTGTCCACATCAGAGTGAATGGAAGTAGAAGTTTAGCTATTTAGTTGTCAGTTCTATAAGCTCAATTTAGATACAAGTAGTATTTTTCAAATGAATGTTAAAGTGTAAGATCTGTGTTTAATTGCTATTAAAATACTCAGACTTTGCTCAGACCAATATTCAGATTATAGAGATGAAGGTGTCATAGTTATGGTTCTTATACGATTTCTAATGCAAAATTTTTGTTGTTATTCATTTGTCATGATGAATATCAAGCACTTGAATTTACTTAGGACCAATATGTTACAATGTGTATATAAACTGCAATAACTCATTAATAGATGAAGCCACTGAAATCAGCAAACTTAAATTAAGAACAGGTTTTTTTTTTCTATTAACTATACTCATAATATGTTCAGAATACAAAAGGAATTGAACAAAATATTCTAAAAGTGTTTATATCTGTCAAGTATGCAGAAGTTTTCCAGGAAAGAAAGAAAAAAAAAGAACATAAAAAGAATCCAAAAAACAAGAGCAACTCAAACGCAATGTATTGTGTTACATATAATAAATGAGTAATTCAGTTCCAAATATGATTTTAAATAATCACAATACTATATTATAAAGACAATCAACCAACTAATTGACACAGAACAATTTTTTTAATAAATGTCAATCATTAGTATTTGGCCTAGTTTGTTTAAACATTAGATGGGTCTCTAAAATAGGTCATTCAAATTTCAAGTATAAGTATAAGTCTATCTAATCAGAGCAATTAAATGTATAATATTAAGGGCTTATTCAGTTCTTTTAATCATTATACAACTTATAAGTCAGTTTCTTTTATCTCTAACTTGGATCCTTGAACACAGAGAACTTGAGGGATCAAGCATCATTTTCATTAACTGTACTTTCTTTGAAGTAAAATCTTTAGTCTTTTGCAATATAATTCCATGTTAATTTAAATCACTGTTCTGTTTTCTTGCAATGAGCTTTTTTTTACAGCACTTGACTGTAACTGTGAAGTACAGACAAAACAGATCCTGAAGACATGAATTGGCACAGGTGTAATTGGCACAGCACGTAGCTGACTGTTTTTATTTTTTCTTTCCCCCCTATCTTAACTTGTTTTATGAAAAAATGCTGCTGGTATCTGCACTTGTTATAAAATGATTCATTCTTTTCCTGGGTTAGAGCTCCACTTGGTGGTCAACAGGAAAACATGTAAGATTGTCATTAACTTCATTTAGAAAAGAATTACAAGTATACTTAATGTTATTTTTATAATATAAAGCAATAGTTAAAAAAGCCCAAACCTCAACCCTAAGTAAAGTGTTCCTTGATTGTACCATAAGCTAATAAGCGTACTTTTACTTTGCTTTTTTAAAGATGGGAATGCACTGTTCCTTAAAGCAAATGCTGACAAAAATTCATTCTCACTGATTTATCAAACTGTATAGCAAAATAATCTTATTTGTGTTTAGCAGATATAGAGCAGATGAAACAGGAAAAAATTCCCACAGTGATAAAGAGAAGTGATTTTGACTTCTTTCTGGGATTCCAAGAGTATATAGGGAGGGGAAGAAAAGGATAATGGTTGGGTTTTAAACCTCATGTGCAGTTAGTTTGTTAAAAGTATGTCTTTTCTGTGTCAGATAGCTAAAGACTATATCAACATTCCTCCATCTAATGAAATCTGCACTAGATAAAATTTTCAGATTCTGATATTTATAAATATAAACAATATAAACAATATTTATTTCTCTGTTTTACAAGCAAAGTATTGCTCACTGGAAAATTATCAACAGGAAAGTACTCTTTCTCATTTAATTCAGCGGTTTTGGTACCAATTAACTCCTTCCACCTCATCATAAACTTCTGTTACAGCAACTTAGAACAACATAATCACACCTTGATCCTCTCCAGTAATTTTAAATGAAGAAGACGCATAGACAAATCACATCCATAGTGCTTTATTTAGTATTTATCAATAGTAAATGGGAAGAAACTGAAACACAGGAGGAAAAAACTTTTATATTCTGCAGGTGATCAAGCACTGGTACACATTGCCCAGAGAGGGTGTGGAGTCTTCAAAGGTTTTCAAAAGCCTTCTGGACATGATCCTGAACAATCAAGATTTAAACAACCCTCCTTGTGTACAGTTGCTGGGCCAGGCCAGATATTCTCCAGAGGTCTCTTCCAAAACCAACAATTCTGTGATTATGTGTTTCTGTGATTTTGCTTAAAATAAAATCTCTAAAAATGTACATTTATGAGGATAAAAGATATCTTAAATTGTGAAAAATCCTATGAATCCTTGTTGCTTCTACTGCTGTTTTTAATTTTTCTTCATAGTATTCTTCATGGTCAGGCAAAATTTGACTCTTACAGTAACTCTCTTCTGGACATTTACTGGATTTTTAATGAGGTTTTCAGTGCAGTCCTTAGAATACTAGACCTTGGAAAAGTCAGGTAAAAATATTTTTCTACACATTCTCTCAGGCATGTTTATTCTGTATGAGATTTTTTTAAAATTCCTGACCAATGGGTGTAAAGAGTTTTAGTATGAGTTTCTAGAGGTTTTTAAAATGGATAACTCAGAAAGAAAACAAACTAACCATCAAGAAAATCTGTTTAATGGCCAAACTTTAGCATAACTGTGGCATTTTTCAACCATCCTACAACCCATAAATTTAGTATTTCTTAGTCTGTTAAAAGTTCTGTGATTAGATGCACTGCTATTTTGAAGAAGAAAACATATATGATCTATTTAATGCACTCATAACGGCCAATACCTTTATAAAGCTTTGTAATCATGTAAGATTTCTTACACCTAGCTTCGGTCACCGAAAATCATATAGGTCTGACTTATCCTTATTGTAAATGGGGGAAAACAGGCTGGTTTTGAAGTAGATTGAATAAACCAGTGCTGTGCATCTACCTAAGAAGAAGGTGAACAGTCTTGGGGAGACACCTGTTTATCTCTGAATGAGATCCTGAATCTCCATCCAGAACAGTGAGACTATGACTGTTGTCTGACCCTGAGGCTGAGTGACAGAGAGAGTCACTTCCAGAAAGATTTTAGGGAACAATGTTTTACACATACTCACTCTTGAACTGTTCTCAGGTAGTCTTTGGAAAAGGCTGAGTTGTCTTAGAATGAAGCCATCTCAGGGACTACAGTGAAATAGTGAACAGGGACTGTAGTGAAATAAACAGTAGAAATAGTGGTTTGTGCCCAGGAAAGTATTGCAGAACTAATAATATACTGAAATGGGTGTAGTTATGAGCTTTTACTTTCAATTCTGATACTTTTCATGCAGTTCCATCAACATATACACAAAACTGTTTCTTCTGATGGGATAACACAGTGTTTCTGAATGAGAAATTTCCCTTTTTATAAATGTGTGAACCTCCTGATAAACTCAACTTGTATGATAAATCCAAAACAAATCAATAAAAATTGAAAGACACTGTGTTTTACTAGAAATCCTTTATGGAACTTTATGGCACAGAATTACAGGTGAGCCTAAATGTCTCAAAATGGCCTTAATCTAAAATACTGCTTTCATAATTCTTGCCTGAGGACCATATAATTCTGAACACCCTTGAAGTGAGATGCCAGCGAAGATTTGCTCTCTTCTCCATGCATAGTTATTACACTAGAAGATTAAAAGGTAAAACAATAAAAGGTTACAATAATTAGGTATCAACTGAGGAGTAAAAGATCACCAGGGTTTACAATGAGAATTAGAAAAATCATTGAAATTACAAGCTAGTAAACCAGCAGGGTTAGCTTTATATATAAACCAACAGTATTTAAAAAAGAGATTGTAGTTCGCTAATATATTTGAATTTTTGAACCTTTTATATTCAGTTCAGAATGAAGAAGTAGGTAAAAGAGAAGTGAATGGCATAAGGTTTTGAAAAGACTATTGATGGAGTAACTCAGGAAAAAGATCCCTTAAAGCTAAATCATATAGTGAAAGGTTAATAATAGAGTTTACAATCTGGCTGAAATATGGGAAAGAGGAAAAAAAAATTCTGTGCGTCAAAATGCTAATCCAGAATGTTTCTGTTTGCAATGAAGAATATTGTGATCATTTTTACATTACTTAACAATTAAAATATTTTCCCACCATAGATATTTCTATAACTATTTCTGCAAGATGAGTGGTTTAAATAGAAAATCAAGAATACAAATATATGAAAAATAGCCATTGCACTTTTTCATTAATAATTTCGTGTTCATCATCTCTTAATTTCTAATTTATACTAGTTTTTCCATGTGAGAATAAGGAAAAGAAAACCAGATTCACAGAATTAAACTAGAATTCTGACAATTAGATTATAAATTTGACCAGAAATTAAGGTTATATTTTACTTTATGTGAAAATAAATGAGAAGATATGTACAAAATTATAAATCATATAGGGAACACAGATACTTGTTTTATTTCATAGTATAAATAATTCAAAGCAATACCTAGTATATTACAAAGAAATTAATTCAGTACTAGCAAAAGGGATATTGTTCATCTGCACAGGTATTAGATCACAGAAATCAGAAACATATATTATTAACTATATAAAATAATATGGAATAGATGATATTTCATAAATGCTTATTTACTGTTTTCCTTTCTCTAAGTCATGTAATACTTGGCTTATAACTTTTATTTCTGGACCAAACCAATGAAATTTCTTATATTTCACAGGCAGTAAATCCTATGGATACACACTGCATTTTAACCGTCTCATGAGAGATTTTGTATGATTTTTTTATTTGTTACAAGGAGATAATGCCTTTCATGGCATATCTTGAGCTTCTTCTACTTCCCTATAAAATTTTAGACTTCTATATTTTATTTTTTTCCCCCTGGAGACTGGATAAATGCATGTTTCACATGTTGTTAGACACATGTTCTAATCCATTTGGTATTTTATTGAAAAAGAATGTAGCAACAGTCATATTGCAAAAGGGTTCATTTTTTTCTCTCTGAACCGGGCCAAATGGAAAGTTATAAACCAAATCCATCCACAGGACATTGTTCTGTACTTCACAATCTTTCCTGCCGTGCCATTGCCTGAGGACAGATCTGAAGCCAAACAGACATAACCAGCAATCTGGAAAGCCCAGCACCACTGTGTAGTTCAGTCTGTGAGTGTGTGCATGTACGTGCCTCAGAAAGAACCACCACACACAGAGAGTTGTGAAGGGACAGATAAATACGTTTCACTAAAATGTAACAATGAGCTTCTTATCTTGTTGGGTTTCTTTTTTTCTTTTAGAGAAAACCCTAAAGGGATTGCTCAGCATTAAGTTAAGGAACTAACGATCAATTCTCCCCCCCTCCTCTATGACCTCTCTATTTCTCGGTTTCTGCTAGCATGGTCTCTCAGGTTTTGTCTGGTTTTGTTTTTGTTTCTATTGTGGTTGCAGAAATCTCAGCTTTGTTGCCTTCAGTATCTGGGATGTTCCTCCTTACATTCCTCATGGCCAGGCAATTTGCTGTCTCCTCTCTGTCCCCCAATGCTTGCACAACCTTGTCTTGAGAAACAGACTCTGTCCCCTCACAGTAACTCCCTTAGTTTTCTCTTTTTTATGCCCAGAAATCTTATCATCATCTCCTCTGGAGCATCCTCCCTTACATTGCCAGGTGAGGCATTATCCTCCAGATCAGAGAATCAATAAATCACAAAACATCATAAAACAGGCTGGGTGGGATCTTGAAAAATCATCTGGCCTGAACATTTTATGGGAAAGGGAAATTAAATGAGATTATCTAGCACCTTGTCCAGTCTTGTGTTGAAAACCTCCATGGAAAAACACCCCATCAAGTCCTTGTGGAGATTGTTTCAGTAATAGATTATCTTCACAGTGTGTTGGTTTTTGTTGTTGTTGTTTGTTTGTTACATCAATATGAACCTCTGCTGGCATAACTTGCACCCATTGCTTCATAATCTTGTTGACTCCTTAAAGGAGACAAATTGTCCTCTCCGTAGCCACTCTTCTAGTACTGGAAAACAGTAATGAGATATCCCTGAGCTTTCTCTTCTACCGTGTCAAAAGACCTTGCTCCTGTGGTCTTTCCACATAAGGGTGGATTCTCAATCAAACCTTTGATCACAACTGTGGCCTTCTTTTGAAGGCTCTCTGCATTTTGGTTAAATTTTGGGAACCAGAAACAGGCACAGTACTCCAGGCATGGCCTTGCAAGTGCTTAGTGGGATGATCATGTCTCTATCTCTGTTAGTAATGGCACCATGGATGCAGCTCAGGATCTAAATTTGTTATTTTGTTTTTGCTGCAGATGCCCACTGCTGACTCATGGTCTGCTTGTTGTCCACCAGGACTCCCAGGTCCCTTTCTATAAGGATGCTCTACAGCCACACAGATCCTACCCTGTACTTGTCTCTGTGATTATCATCCAGGTGCGGGAGGTGGCACTTCATTAAACTTCACACTGTTCTTTCTAACTCACCTTTTCAGTGAGTCTAGGTCTCTCTGTAAGATGCCTCTCCCTTCTGACATGTCCACCTCACTACTTAGTTTGTTCACATCAGATTTGATGAAGGTACTTTCAGTTCCATCCTCCAGATAATTTAGCAAGTTGAAGTGTCAGGCTCAGTATCAGCCCTTTGGGGATCTCACCTGTAAAAGCCACAGATTGACACCCTCTCTCTGTGGTCTATTAACCAATACTCTGTCTATCTCACAGACCAGCTATCCACTCTTGTCAGTTTGTTTAGGAGGAGGGGATGGGCACCAGTGTCCCGTTCTTTGCCCCATTTTGTTGTAGAAGGTGATCAGGTTGGTCAGGTTGCCAGATGCTTCCATATGACACATTTCTTCTTTAGAGGGAGTCATTGGGAATATGTCCAGATGCATTTGCTGAAACTCTTGAACTTCTCAGTGACAGGATGTATACTGGTAACATCCTAGACATCACTAAGATATGAAAAGTACAGTCCAGGATCTATCTCCATTTAACAGACTAGAAAAATGAGCGAAGTAGAGCAGAAACAAGCTCCACAGAATGGGATCCAGGCTGCTCTGTGAGGGAGCACAAGGACAGAAGCTAGCTCACATGTTTTGCTGTAAAATGTTGAACAGTAATGAATTTCCTTTCACAATACAGCTGTGCAAATAGAGGTCATTAGCTGCATGAGTAAGTGCTGAGTTTATAAGATAAAAGTAGGCTGACATTATACATTCCTGCAGAAAGTCTCATGGAACAGTACCAAACATGGTCATAAATCAACAGTACTTAAAAGTTTGTAGAATTGATTCCGAGGAAAAGAAAAAGTGAGGTAGAAGGTTTATATGATTTGATTTTTTGTTGTTGTTTTGTCTGCGTTTCAGTTTTGGTTTTGCTAGTTTGGAGTTTGGGTTTTTTTGCTTTTCTTCCCCCCAGATATTCCTAACAAAGATTTTTATCAAAATATAAATAAATGTATTTTGGTTATATTGAACAGAGGCTTTGAGGGCTGAAAAGAGAGATAGTTATGTCAGAGACAATTAGACAAAATAAGAAGAGGTAGCAAAGTGTGTGCTCCTTAAGGTTTTCAATTTTTTTCTGAGAAACAATTAAGGATGGAATTTTAGGTATCAAATTTCATTCTTAAAAAACCCAAACCAGCCAAACAAACAAAAAACAACAAAAAATGCACATGAAATATAATCTTTCTCAGAAAATAATTAATCTTGTCACAGTTTTGAAAAACATTGAGACAAACGAGCATTGTTTCAACACCTTTTACCCAGGTAACACCTTCTATCTGAAGTTTATTACACCTGCCTTTCCAAACAGGCACAGGTGTATTTTTAGACAGCTGCTAAGTCCTTCAAAGGAGCTGTCACTCAGTCACTCCTGGTGGGAGCGATGTGCTCCCCGCTGCCAGGCTGCCTCCTTTCCCCTGGGCGGCACTGCAGCTCCGGCTCTGCAGCCCCGGCAGGGACACAGGGCACGGCCGTGCAGTGGCACCGCTGCGCGGACAGGAGGACACCGCTGACAGCGCCTAGAGAGAAGCGCACCCCGTCGGACTGAGCATGGGAAGTAGCTCTGCATGCCTGGAGAAGAGATCCTGCAGGATCAATAGGAATGTGGCTTAAATAAACGGCAAACACTGTAGGATTTGAGTCAGCTGCAGCAGCGATGATGCAAGCAAGCAAGCTTAAATGCTGTGCTGGTTTTGACAGCTTTCATGATACCCTTTATGGTCTTGCCCGTAGAACTTAGTCTGTGACTAGATTTTTTTTTTAAAAAAGGGTTTTACTGGAGGAAAAAAAAAAAAAAAAAAGAGTTGCAGTATTTAAATAGAGAGACAGTTTTGAGGCTAGCATTCATAATACAGAATTTCTAATGTCTTTGACAATGATGTTCTGTGGAAGACGAACAGATGTTTATGGCATTCACAAAGTAAAGCTCATTCAAAGAGTATATAAACAACAGAAAATATTTACAGAGAAAGTGTGAGTGCCGCTCTCTCAGAACTGTGGATTTTCTCTTGTCAGGAGCAGAAAGAGCTCTGAGGTCAGCAAAGCATTGAGTAGTGAAGGCTTTCAGTGTTGACTTTCAAAACCAATGGGCTTTGTCTGCTTCTAATGCCTTTAATGAAACCTGCTGTTCCTCTATAAGTTCCATGAAACATTTTCGTACACTGTTGGCCCAAAAAGCTCAAGAGATATAGCACATTAACAGGTAATAAACATTAAAAAAAAAGCGCAAGCAAGCAAGCAACAACAAGCCCCATGCATACAGTGTAAGGTACACTTAGGGTAAACATGGGTAAACATCTATTTACTTTGCTAAGGAACAATCAACATAGCATTTCTGATGTGATATGAGGATAGAAATCACCATTAACTGTATTATCCTTCAAAGTAATCCTAACATTTTTGAAGCAGCTGATCCCCTTTTGTACATTATTCTCTTGAAATGCAATTGCATGTCATAGCAGAACTGTGAAAGAGGAGTGATGTCTGATTGAAAACACACTTAAAAAAAAGCATGCCACTGTGGCTAAAACACCAGGTGCTAAAGTACATGCCTGTATCAGGTCCTCAGAAAATACTCCAGGCTGGCATCTGTGCCCTGCCCTTCTGTTTCAAACTCCCATGTCTTCTGGCAACATGTTGCAGATCCATTATATATTTTACAAAAGATATTTAAAGAATTATATCTTCAATAACTCACAACCTGAGTTCATTATAGCTAACAATTGACACAAGGAGTCCAGATTAAAAAAACCCAAAAACACCTAAAAGAAAAGTGTTAATGCTCTTAGTACTTAAAATTACTCCCACCAGTTATTTCTTATGTGACATCTAGCTGACTGGATATTTTTAGAGGATGAAGAGTACTTGGACTAAAATCATTGTAATTCAGGCCAAAAAATGAATAATTATACTACAGCTGACAACACTGACATAATTTGCAATGACTTCTCTTACTGTTCTTAAACAAGTTGTGATCTAAAATAAAACCCCTAATTAAAATATAGATATAAATTTTAAAAAAACCCTATCGTTTATTTGTAAGAACAGTACTTTTAACTTAACTGTGATTTTTCTCACCCACTACTACCTAGAGGGGAAAATTATGCTGAGGGGAAAATTATGCTGCTCTTTTTACTTTGGTTTATATTGACTTATGTCATGCATGTTCCTAACACTCTCTCTAGCTTCTGTAAAATATAAAGCTATAAAATATTTGCATCTCCTTCCAGAAGAAACATAATCTTGGCAACAGTAGGATTGTGTAAGGAGGGGCTAGCAATATATTTTTAAAAATCCACATATTACGTAAAAAATAATAAAAAAAAGTCTTATTTTTATAACTGCCTCATTTCCTTAGGAAGAAACAAAGGATGGATGGCATATAAAGGATTTAAAAGAAAGGCTGTAAAGAGAGTAAGGGAAAGTGCTTTTATCAGGAGCTTAGAATCTCATAATAAGTGACAGCTGATTCCACAAACAAACTAATTAATGATGGTCTGATGAGAGAAAATGTCCCCTGGAGAAGAAACAACACAGAGCAATGACAGAATTAGAGAGAAAAAGCTACTAAGGGTAAGAAGAAGAAAATGTTATGGTATTAAAGCTCTGTATTTAAGTAAAAACAAAACTCAAGTTCATTAAACAGCAATGCTTATGCATCTTGCAATAACTTCTACTGTTTCCATGGTACCTGTCACATTTTGGGGAAACAAACTGTACCTTTGGGGAACATGAAGTTATGTGCTTCTGTGTGGCAATAATTAGTGAATTTTGGCTTTGTTTGTAAAAATAGGAGGAAAAATGTCTTTAGATTTTTTTGTCCAAGTTATCTTACTGTTCATAGGAAATCAAAACTCAGATACAGCAGATGAAATTATTAATATAGTTGTGATTACTTGTATTGAGCAGATTTTACAGAATCACAGAAACAACTGGAGAAAGGCTTCTGGGATCATCGAGTCCAATCTTTGACCAAACATCACTGCCAACTAGACCATGGCACTGAGTGGTGCATCCAGTCTTTCCTGAAACATCTCCAGGGACAGTGACTCTACTATCTCCCTGGGCAGCCCATTGCAATATCTAATCATCCTTTCTGGGAAGAAAATTTTCCTGATGTCCAAACTGTACCTCCCCTGATGTAGCTTTAGACTGTGTCCTCTCATCCTGTTGCTGGTTGCCTGTAAGTGGCCAACCCCCACCTGGCTACAACCATTGTCCCTGTTTATGGAGCATTTACTTATATAAATGGTCCAATCAGCTGGTTTTTTTTCTGAGATGTTGCAAAGAAATGCCTGATGTTTTCCACCTCTCCGTCCATAACCCTGGACATGAGCCTTGGCAGCAGATTCCTATTTTTCCTGCTTCCTTCTCACACAAGATTCACTATAGGTGTTTTGCAATCATACTCTACCATTTTACAATGCTTTGAGATATGCCACACCTCACTTGCATCCCCTATCTACATTGACAGCATGGGGAAAGTTCTTAAATGTGAGACCATTGGGTGGACTCGGGTTCAGACCTTTCACATGTCAGTCTTTTCCTGCTCTCTCTATAAAGTTTAACTCGGGCTCTAGAGCACATGGAAACAGAGTTTTAGATTTTTTTTTTTTTTCAACAAAGTCATCTGTTGTGAACTGAAGTGTTGCTGCATAGAGCAGAAACCTGCTCTGTCCTCCTCAGACTACAGGACTGAGACATGAAAGAATGTCTTACAGCCATAATCTCTCATGGCCCAGGCACTAAATGCTCTTTCCTTTTGTGAGGTCCATAAAGACCAAAGTGATTATTGTGTAAGGGAAGGTGGTTTGCCTTTATTCAGGAAACAAAGCATATGATCAAATCTTGCATATTGTATTCATGGTTTGAATGCCAGATCTTCACTTTTGAGGGTGTTTGTTTGTTTGTTTGTTTTTCCCCCAGGAAAGCAAAAACAAACAGTGATCTTTCAAACACCTGGAAAAGAAAAGCAGATTCTTGCCATGAGGTCCTTTGGATACCACTGAAGAAATCTGTTTACTGGAGAGATCATGTGTCTTGGTCTAACTTTCAACGCACAGAAAAGGGTCACTTGACAGGGCTCTGGGCTTCTCTTGCATGGGCTGTAATTGGAAGAGTTTGATGGTGGATGAATACAGGAAACCTTTCCACTTTTTCTGACTTGCCAGAAAAACTCCAGAGATTAATGTTGCTTGTGATGACAGCAACCGGAGTTAAGTTACCATTAGACTGAAAAAATCACAGACATTTACACTTGGTGGTGCAGGTGAGTGTGTGCCCACCTCCACCTTCAGGCCTGAAAAACGCAGACCAAGAAAATTAACAGAAAATTAGTCCAGATAACAGCACTATGTTTATGCCCTCCATCACCCCTATAAAACTGAAGCATCAAAAAAATGTTTTTTAAATCCCTAATCCCCAGCACATATTATTAAGACTGACTTTTTTAGTCTATTAATCATCAAAATCAGCATCTCTTTGTCAAGAATCTGATTTGTTGTGTGTTGGAGTCCAGGACACCCCTCTGGCCGCCCTGAAGGGTTTGGAGACCTGACAGGGGGGTTTGGGATCTGTACAAGGGGGTCAGCCAGCCTCACACAGAGCCCAGGAGGACACTGCTCTTGATTTCTGGCCATGGGAATGAATATCCACACTGTATGAAGAACCACAAGTTGAAAGAATTTATAGTAAGTAGTAGTTAGTTTATTACAGAATGTAGATATAGAAGTTAGGATTTTTAGTATATGGGGTTTGAAGAGACAAGATGGAGGAATTGGGGAGTGGCCCTGTCCTCCTTGTTCTTGTTCTTGTCCCCCATCTTTTGCTGAGTTGTATCTTTAGGATTGGTTTAGAGTAGAAATGACATGTTAACATAGGTAGTAAGTATTGGTAAGGTTTTGTAAATAAAAAATACGTTTTGAATGGTGATTGGGTCGAGGGGACGGTACATAAAGTCCGGACCCGCTGTCCCAGGGGTCTTTCGCCGCGTGGCTCGCTCTGCTGGGGACGCCTTGCAGAGCAGAGAAAGAACAGAGAGATAAAGAAAGAATAAACAACTTTGGAAACACGAATTATCGGACTCAGCTTGTCTTCTCTGGCACCGGCGTGGATCTCTTTGGGCAAGAAAAGCCCAAGAACCCTATTACCTCGGGGAACAGCAACCCCGAGGAAATCTCAGGGAACAGCAACCCTGAGAGTTGTGGAAAGGAAAATCAAAGTCACCAATGAATTAATAAAGGGTTGTCCAGTCTAACCCCCTAACCTGCTAGGTTTGCACCAAAACCAGCGACAATAGATAAAACAACAAAGATGTCTGAATAAACAAACTTAACTGTTCTGTAGAAATTTAGCTCAAATGTCTCTGCAGCACTTTGCAGTATCAACATATGTCAAAACTAATGATTTTTTACAGAAGACTTATTAAATTTATGTTCTTTTTTTTCTGTAAGGATCCCAGATTTTTGAGTCTACTTCAATAAATTTCCTCTTAAACAACAGAATGTTGCTATCCTTTATAATTTCAGAAAGAATTTGAAGATGCTTAATTTCTAAATTTCTAAATGTTGAGAATTCATCCTAGACAACACAGCCAAAGCTATTGCATTTTTTTAGGTTATGATATTTGTAAGTATTTCTCTTATTTAGCCTTTAATTTTTTTCCCTTTTCTCCATGCCACCCAACCCATCCAGTGGTTAAGATATTGTTCGCAAGGATGAGCAGTAAAACCGATCAACTAGTAATTACACAGTATACACACACACACACACATATATATATATATATCTCATTATGGGTACACACATTTGTCTGTATGCATTTTGTACATTGAATATTTTGTAAGAAGGAAAAACATGGTTAAGGAAGAAACTCGCTTAGTTGTCTTGCTTTGATGACCAGTTACTGAGTTGGGGTTGGGAGAAATTAGACTCCACTATGTTTAAAACAACATGTTCAAGTGGGGGGATTTTTGTATTAAACAGTAAATGGGAAATTCGTTAGAGATTTGCAGTAGAGATTTTTGTATATATTAAACAGTAGAATGGGAAATTCATTAGAAATTGGCTTCTGTGAGGAAAAAAAAAATCTCGATACCAGGGAGTGGATCCTGAGTCACCTTCAGAAATAAAAGAGAAGATTTTTCCCAGGAAGAAAAAGTGGAATGGAATGGAATTTATGACAATATACGAAGCCAATAAAATTTCTTAAAAAAACAGACAAGCAGTGAAAAAGAAGTAACCATCAGACACCTTTTAATATCAAGTCTGTGTCATCCAGCAGACACTAGTTGCTGTTTTTTAAGATTTACTATGGTACAATCTCATAATTTACAAAAATTTACAAATGGGGATTAAGGCTCTGAATAATTCATCAACCTGTTGCTGACAAATGTGGTACTTGGTATTCTCTCATGTTGACTTCACCAATGTAGAAACCAGGTTAAATTATTATAATGATACACCTATTTTTTTTTTAATATCTAAACAAGTGGATAAATATGGGTTTGCATGATTCAGTTAACAATTAAATACATTCTGATGCATGTATCTGATATTAATTCATTTAGTTCATCTGCAGTTTACACAACATATTAACCCTTTCAATTAGAAATTGTAGTTTTGCTGACACACCTTCATCCTAGATTTCACATCTGTCATGGTTTAGGAATGGTACTCCTCAATTTAGTACTCCCACTGAGACTCTCCAAACCATGGGCTGCTTTATTGTTCCCCACTTTCCCTGCAGGTGGCTGGAGAGAATAATTGGAGGCACAAAAGGTAAAACTCATGGGTTTAGATAAGAGCAATTTGCTGGGAACAGTGATGAGATGAGAAAGCAATGAGTAACATCATCAATATTAACAACTAAGTGTACAAGATAGGCAAACAATTCACGGGTGATTGCTCTGAACCAGCATTACCCTACAGGAAGGAGCCCCTTCACACTGTTCACAGCAAAGCTGTGGTTTGGTACAGAACAACCTTTGTGTCCTGGGCATAGCCCATCCTAGCTACTACAGAAATTAACCCAGTCCTACTTGGAACCAAGACAACATGTCACCATTCAAATGCTTACCATTCCTGCTTTCTCAGAGCTGCAGTGAGAAAACGTTTACTGCCCAAGATGCAACCAGCAATCTTCGCTATTTCCTGCCAGTCTGTTTGGATTCTTTCTTTGTTTAATGGCACAAGAAGGCTGAGTGAGTTGCTGTTCCTAAATATTTTGTTAGTTCGAAGTTGAAAAACACATCCAAGCAGATTACTACATACTTAATCCCTTATATAATAACATTTCACATTTTCATTTTTCCAGCAGTATTTATCTCTTGATATTCAACAGCAAAATAAATCAATCCCTGTAGAATGATAATCCACAAAGAGTTTGGTATGTGAAAATGTGACAAAGTGTCACTGCAGTTAAAAAAAATGTATCTGCAAATGTCAGTGATGTGTAAAGATTTAGATTAACTCCACAGAAGTTCATGACCTTTCTCTGAACTTAATAAAAAATGGTAGTTTCTGGACACTTTTAAGCTAATCTTCAAAATTACTAAATTCAGTAATTTTACCCTCTTTAAATTTACCTTACCAAAAAAAAAAAATTCAAATCGTCTTTAATGTAATTTTTTGTTTGTTTTAATTTCTTTTTCATTTAAGTAGAAATCCATGATTGATTGCTGAAGTATAATTGGAGTTACGAAAGATACTATATAATCATGCAACCACTTACATTGAGCTTGTTTCCCCATGGTACCTCAGCATAATGCCTCATTGTGAAATAGAAAGATTAAATGTAGAGCAAGAAGGGGGAGGGATTTTTTTTAATTGTCTCTGAAATAGCCAGAAGAACCATCAGTGCTGAGAATGGCTATTCTTTGAAGGAAATATGAATTTAATTATGAATATAATTATTTGACTTGCTTCATAAGAATAAAATAAAAAGCTAAATTTCATTTAACAAAGGCAGTCTTTTGACAGTGAAGATCCAGACACACTTTGAATCACTTCTCCAATTTTAAGAATCATATAATCATGCAGAACAACTGAATATTTTCTTCTTTTTCTCCAAACCTCACAAAAAGAGAGATTTAAAAGACTACTTAAAACACTGTGCTTTTTTCCAGATTTGATCAGATAAGTTGTTTCTCTAAACTGTTTTTTGGCATATTGGAGTGATACAGATTGTGGTTGTGAGGGAAGGAGAAACATAAGAGCCTTTTTATCACGCTATTTCTTCATCCTAAGTAGCATTTAACTTAAAGCATTAAAGGCTTTCTCCTCTTTATTTCTCTGGGAGTTATCCTATTGACTTCATAGATGTGAAATTTAGGTTACTAACATGGGTGCTTTCAGTGTGTTTCAGTAATATATTTTGTCAGTTTTATTATCTCCTGGATCTTGTATTGTCACTTTAAATCTGAGTAACCTGTATTACAAGTGACATAAAACTTTTCTATATGAAGTCTGCCATTTTGAATTTATCATATAAACTGGTAATTCAGCTGGAACTGCTGCAGGGATGTAAAGCACATTTTGTGACCTTTGCTTCTCACCTTGGCCACTGCCCTGCACGCCAGCCGCAGATCCCAATAGCCTGTCCAGCTAAAGCAGTTTCTCTTCTGTTGGGAGAAACTAAAATGCCACAAGGTGCCTTCCTCTGGGCATATGCAGGGCTACTACTGGATCTCTATTTTGCTCAGGCAAAGATGGAATGGCCACAGCCATCCTGTTTTGTCTCTATATGGATATTTTTACATTTTTCCCTAACAGAAATGTACCCCATCAGAAAATAACTTTCAAGGAGTGTCACATAGAGGACACAAGGAGTGTCACTGCAGCTAGATAGACCAAGTGAATTTTAATTTTTAACCTGAATATGTTATAATATTTTACAAACTTTGATGAGTACTTAAGGGAAAGATAACTGAAAAGAAATATTTCTATTTGTGTTGATGAAAATGTCTTATCTTCACTTATTTCTATGTATCCTACAAAAAGTAAAGAAGATAAATGTATTGAAGTTGTAGACTTGCAGGATTCAATGCTGCAATAGGATAATGTAGGACCACTTTACAAGCCAATACTACAAAACTCAGGAAAATACTTGAACATAGATATGTTTTTTAGCTCTAAATTTTGGTGCCTTATATTTTTTAAACTCATGTCTATATATTAAAGATCTCCTCAACATAAAATAAAAAGTTTATAAATATATTATTTTAGAAATAAGAATCTTAATTCACTTGGAAAAGTATATATTTCTTGTGGTTTGGTTATTACTGTTTTTCTGAGAGAGTAAGCAAGGGTTAAAACAATGTCAATTCATTTTGGCTTTGGTCGAAGGTTTCAGAGGCAGGGAGGTTAACTGTGCTCAAGGTGACAATGAGGGTTTTAATTTCTTTGAACTATTCTGCAGTGATCACTTGTCAGGAAACATATCCTATGCTGAACTATGAAGGAAAAGACTGAAATAGAGAGATACAGTCTTTAGGCTAGAAGGCAAAAGACAAGAAAACAAGGACAACGAAGGCAGAGTCTCTGGAGGGGAGACACTAAAGCTCAGTTTCACTCCCTCCTGTTTCCCCCTCAAATTTATGCACTTGACCATACATTGAAGTGAAGAGTCATTTCCACAAGGGATTAAGAGATGTTCCCATCTGCATTGGTTCTTAATCAGAATATAGGATTTTTAGTTTGTTATTTGAAAGGAATAGACACTATTTCATTAATTTTCATTTTCGGATCAAACAAAAAATAGAAACATTCCCACTGGTTAACAGTATTCAGTCTGTGTTGAAGATGATGTTTCACTCTAGATGAATTTAGTCTTGCTGAGAAAAAAATTAAAATATTCCATCAAAGGACAAATATACACACTACAGAAATAGAACAAGAACAGTGAAGTAAAATAATATATTAGAAACCAGCAGCAATCTATCCTTAGAATAATCAGTAGGTCTTGCATCTTAAGTCTATACTGTGTTCTCTTTTATTTCAATACCATTTTATTTGTGTGATGTTATTATTCATTATGTTGCCGAAAGCTAACAGAAACCATATTTCATTGGTAGTACACAGTGAGGAAGAGAGTGCCTTCTATAATCTCCAGCAAGAAAAAATACAAAGGAGAATCAGAAAAGTGTATTCCAAGATATAGATTTTAAAAAAAAGAGACTTCTTCATTATTCCATTTCCTTATCTCTTCCTGTCCCCTTCCCCTTAAGCTTTTTATTCTGTTTGGACTTTTTTTTGTGAATACAGAGGAAGTCTGAAGTGAAAAAAACATGCCATTTCCAATCATTTGTTGACTTAAGTACTTAGAAGTCACCAAGATTTCTGTGGCACAGATAAGTACTCATTGTTGAGGCACTGTTTAGGGAAAGATGCATTTTATTCAGAATGCTCAGTCAGAGCCTGCTCCTCTGTGAATGTGTATATTAGGATTCAAATACGTCTACAAGAGAAAATTATATATTCCAAACCAATATACTGTTACAATTTTAACAGAATTGATTAGAATTATCTGTTACTTTACAGGTTTCTCTTGCTTTTCACTTAAAAAAAAAAAAATCCTTCTTTAAGAAGAAGCAGAGAAAAAAAAACTCATAGTACATTTTGAAAAGATATTCAAGAGTAAAGCTTGGAAAAATACATTAGCTATTACAGCTACCTAATAGCCTGAAATCCTCTGTACAATCTACAAACACATTACACTATCATTTTGAGGTCTTTACTGTTTTTTAATGAGATCTGTGGGAATTTTACTTAACAATTTTAAGAGTTTTAACTGTAACACAGTGTTTTAAAAATGCTTACAGAAAAAGTATTTTTAATTGGATTAATATTTTTCATTGAGGACGGCATGAAGGTCCAGATATTTTACAGTAACCTGGCAGATTTTTGGTTCTCCATACAAAGGGCTGGTATGATCCAATGGCCCTTTACTGATACCACAATGAATGACAACAGAAATTACATTTCTAAAAGATTATTTATTAGATTTGTGAATGTTTATTATGTACATGATATTGTTTTACAAAGTGCCTTTTCCTTATAGTACAAGTCCAAAATTTTTAAAGCAATAATTTTCTTACTGGAAATGGAATTCTTGTTTTCAAGCCAACCCATAGTGTGGCAATGTAGATGTTAAAATGAAATAAAAGCAAAATATTCAAAACTTTAAGTTTAGAAGTTTGTTACTGTATTTCAAAACCTCCTTAACATTAATATTATGAAAGCCTTTGTTTCTGCAGTAGTATTTTCTGCGGCTGGGTCACACAATTATAATTACCCAGAAAAAGAGAGTAATACATAAAGCTGATAGATCTCTGTAAGTCTTTACAGGGCAAATAGCTGAGTTCCATAAAACTTCAATTCAAAAAGGTCAACAAGGCAAACAGACCAAGTCAGAGACACACAAATCACCAGTTCTTGGCATCATGATCCTTGTTCTAGGAGCAAGAGATTAATATAAACCTAAGTCTTTCTGTAACAGTGATAAACAATAATAAACTCTTCACCTCCTTTCATTACCATTGTAGTGATGCCCAGGGGAAGCTATGAAAATGTAGGGAGGACTGATGAGAGACCCAGACTGGAATGCTGATGGCTCAATCAAGGCGCTCTGCTCTCAGGTGCACAGCCACCACCTCAGACTATAGCTTGATGCTGAACAAGATGAGGAAAGGGGTTGAGCGGATCCTGGAGGTGGGGTAATGCTTTTTATCACACCTAAGTCCTTGCACAAATGTCTCAGCTGTGAAAACTCCCCTCTGAGAAAACACTGTGACATCCACCATAGCTTATTCACCCTTTCTCATGGGCCATAATTGACTCAGCTGTGCTGACATAAGAGGCAGCTGGAAAGTCTTGAACCATCAAAGATCCCTGAAACATCCACATCATTACATCATTCAGTATGAAACTCCCTGTCCCATGGGAGGTACCTGGGCATTCCTACCTGAACCTGATCTCTGTCACAGTATTTCTGACATTGTCATCACAGATATTAAACACAAATAAAGTAAACAAAAGGGCCAATACCACACAAAAAAAGTTAATAGCACAAAAGTTTCAGCACTTAGCTAGCGTATGGAAGACAATGAATTCTGTCTCTCTTTTGCATGACTTAGAAGAGGTGTTTTAGACCAAATGAGGGCTTAGCAGGACTTCCAAAAGACATTTGACTTCTTTAACCTAAACCCAACATTTATTGACTGAATATATGCAGCTTCTTTAATCCCAGTTTTGCAGCTTGTCTACTTCTCAAAGTGCTTCTATCCCAGGTTCTTCTTGCCAGCCTGGTAGATGGGCTCCTAAAGCAAGAGAGACACTGACGGAAACTGTGGTGCTTGTTCTGAGCTGCAGGTGCCAACTCCTGCATTTCCATTGGCCTTTTTCTTGCATGTGATATGGCTCAAACCATAACCACATGAATGGCAGCTGCCCCTGATTCAGCGTCACTCCCATGAAGCCTGAATGACAGCCTACATCAAATTTACCCAGCTTGTGTGAAATGCATATTGACTCTCAATCAGAAAGATTTCCCTTGACTTTTTGGTTCCTTCCTATCCTAAGTGTGGATATGAATGGATAAATTGCTCTCCAGTCAAAGTACTAGTTCTCTCTGGGAAACTTCTATGAAAATGCAAACGAGAAATAGCATTTCATGATGAAAAAATGCAAATATTTGGCCTCTGTTACTGAACACTGAGCTGAAGAACAACAACAAAAAATTTTTCTCTTTTTTTTTCTTTTTTTTTTTGTTTTATGCTGTATTTTTAAATTTGCTTAAAGCATGGGAAAAAAAGGCTGTACCTGTGTATTATTTTTGCAAATATTTTTGAAAAGAAGCTTTTCTATTATATGCAAGAACTGCATTTTTTTTTCCTTTTTCTTGATTTGTATTTCTTTGGTTTGGGGTCAAAAATAAATAATTTCTATACAGATGAAATACAGAATTTAAAAATTGTACTTTCACTAGGGGGCAGAAAATGCCTAAGCTTTTCATCTACAGAATCATATTTGAGTTTATTTGACATAAAGTTTCTAAAACAGCTGTACTCTGAGCTGTCTAACCTCTGAATCATCATACACTAAGCAAATCAATAATATTCTATGGTAGTCACTCTTCAAGGAGAGAACACTGTGATGGAAATGCCTTCACTTAGACAGTCATGTACTGAAGATGTACACCAGTGAGTAATAATGCTTTCCAAGGAAGTCACCATGAAAAAATGAATAATTTCTCTTCTGTTCTACCAGGAGTGAGACAAAAAAGGGGGAGAGAGAAGGAGAAAGATGAAAATTCAAACCTTCACCTTCAAAAATTATTTTAAAATGTTATTGTTTGCATTTTAATATGTGTTATAAAATCTTCAAACTTATTTGCATTTATAGATAAATAGTTTTGATGCAGTTCTACACTTCATGAACAATATTGGCAAAATTTACATATAGTTTTATTGTTTCTGAAGTAGTTGTTTCCATTAAAATTTGCACAAAGTTTATATTAGCTAACACATTTATAACTCTGTATCAATCACAAAAAGTATAGATATTTACATATTAATTTCTCTGCATGATAAAATGAAACACTGTGTATATGAAGATAATAATATTATACTACAATATAATGAAATACACAAAACCAATGCTGCATACTGATTTTTTTTTTTCTGGTTTGTGGCATCTTTTATAGTTATACTGAAGCCCTTCCTTGTACAGCTTTAATTTTTAAGCCTGGAAAAAATAAAAAAAAATAAATCCTACAGTGTTTTAATTTATGTTTGTACACCTCGATTTCCAACTGAAATGATTAGTCAGCTGAGAACCTGCAAAACCAGCAACTCTTAGTTCATTCATCTGTGTCTTGTGGAATCAGAATAGCCCAAAGAAGGATGATCTTTACTTTTAAATCATTGTTGGTTTTCTGTGACATTTTGTTGAAATACATTGATTTGCTTGAAAGCTCCATGAGGCACACATATTAATTTCTTGGTCCAGAACTTCAAAAAGTATTTGAAAAAACCCTAAATAGTTGTGAATGTATCAGTAAAAATCCTGAACACACTTCCAGGCTACAGAGCTGAAGGAAAAATTCTCTTTTGACAACAAAATTTTAAATTGTTCCCTGTTACTGTTCTTGAGTAAACAAGCAAATCCCATCTACTAGCACTATTCCCCACACAAACCTTAAAATAGGCATTTGTTTAGACTTGCAGAGAGCTTCATAGTGGGGAATTAAATTATAATTTTGCTCAACTTGGCATATCTGTCAGTCTTCAATGGCAAATTAACTGCTACATGAATAAATTAAAGAATCCATGGAATTTGCAACAAGTGAGAATACAATTCAATCATATTTTTTTTTCAGTTATCCTGTTATGTGAGTCACAGATTCCTGAAAATAGGGCCTGTAGTAGATGTAATAGCTGCTCAGTGAAGTCCCCAAAATGAGAAACACCACATTAATCTTTCTGACTTTAAAAGTGTGAGATGTAAATCATTTCACGTAACTTGTATCTCCACGATTTAGACATCTGTATTTATCTAAGTCAACATAGCTCCCTTTTGAGGCAACAGAGATATGCTGATTTGCAAGTGACAAGTATATTATTATCTTTTATCAATGATAGGATTTGCATATGAATTTCTATATGAAGTAGGATGGACTATAACTTGTGTAAACACCAAACACTGAACAGTTCCAAGCCATAGTGTAAGTCACTCTAGCTGAAGAGCAAAGAACAGTTACTATCTGTGCCTTCAGGGGGAGGTTCATTTGGTACATCCTGAAGTATGCAACTAAGTTTAGATGAGTTACCCTCAGGAAGTGTCTATTTCTTTCTGTAAAAGGTAATTTGATTTGGTTTTGATTATCTGACTTCAATGTTATGTTAAATTGATATCAACTACTGATTCTGTAGTTACTTGTGTGAAAAAGCAGTGGTGCAATGACAGTAATGTCTTTAAGGTCCTTTTAAATGTAGCTTTGTCAACAATCCTTGTGATATCCAGATTCATATTTATTTAAGAAAGCAAACAGATGGTGTGAAAAATGTAATTAAGTAAAAAAATCTCATCTGGTCCTGTCTAAAACAAACTATGCAGAAAATCAACAAGACTTGCTGCTTGGAAAACACCGTTGCTATTTTTGTTTTCTGTTTTTCCTTCTGTGCTTTGTTTGATGAGTCATTGTTATATTTCCCATGCCTTGAATAAATATTTTACCTCACTTTTTATAGATTTCTGTAACACACCTATTAACTGCCTGTTATCAGCCAATCTCACCAGTATTCCTCCATTTTATTTCACTTTTATGTGATGTCAAGCTGCTGCCATTGCATTATTGAACATGAGCCTTTGTACTGGGTCTTGCTTTGAGACAATAAATTTTATACATAAGCAGCCATATGAGTCTGTGGTTTAGATTTGTGACTACATCCATGTTGAAAAGAGATCAGTCTTTTAGTTATTGCTGAACACTCCACAACATCAGAGACTTTGTTGTTCCTCATTCTACCCACCAAGGAGGCCATGGGTGGGCAAGTTGCTGGGAAGGAACATAGCCAAAACAACTGACTCAGGTGACCAAAGGGGTATTCTATGGTGTCCTCCTCAGCAGTGAAAATGTGGAGGGGTTGGCCAGGAGCCTTTCCCAGTCAGGCTTTACTCTGAGACTGGCCTAGCAATGGTCTGCACACAGAAGGTGGTGACAGACTGATTTTGCTTTACCTGTTTTGGGTTTCTTTGTTTCTTCTTTTTCCCTTTCCCTCCATTTATTAAATGGAATTTATCTTGAGTAAGCAAGAGTTTTGTTGCTTTCATTGTTCCCATTCTGTCCATCATTCTCTTAAGAGGAATGTGACTAAGTGAGCAGCTGGTGGGCACTTCATTGGTAGCTACGGTCAATCCACCTCAGTGTTTCTAGGCTATAATAATAATAATAATAATAAAATCAGTAAATATAAATATTGCCTGAAAGAAATTTGCATCTCCTTCTCATCTCTTTCTCTTTCTCTCTCTCCTTCTGCCTCTTTGTCCACCCCTCTCCCCAAAATGTTTTCCAGTGTACTTGTCCTGATGAAAATTATTCAAGAGTTTATCAATTTTTATCAAGAGCAAATAAAATAACAAAGCTTCACATAAAGTTTATGGATAGAAACATTTGCCTTGTTAATTTTAGTGTTCTAGTTTCAACACTGCATAAAAGTCTACTTCAAAACATTCAGTTTCAGAGCTTGTATGTTTTACTCTATTCAGCAGCAATTTAACCAATTTGTAGATAATAACAATAAGAAAATAATATGCTGCCTCTTTTCTGGTTGCTACTAAGTCCTCAAAATTTGTACCAGAAAAAGTCTGACTATCTCCTCAAAGTGAATTTCTTTACTTCACTATTTTAAGTCAGCATCTTGTTCTTTAAATAATTATGATAAATATACATTACAAGAAGTTATACTACATAATTTCAAAGTAAAATATGATAGTTGTTGGAGTCCAGGGCATCCCTTTGGTTGCCCTGGAAGGTCAGGGACCTTGGCAGAGATGTCTGGGACCTGAGCAAGAAGGTTTGGTACCTGTACAGGGGGGTTTAGGACCTGTACAGGGGAGTCTGGGATCTGTACAGGGGGCTTGGAGACCCTGGCACAGAGCCTAGGAAGACACTGGCTTTGACTTCAGTCCATGGGAAAAGCTTCCAACACTAAGAGAGGATTTGCAAGTCACGAAGGTGTAAAAAGCAGTAGTGTAGTTCATCACAGGGTGAAAAATTCTGTAGGTTTGGGTTTTTAGAATGGAGGTGAATGAGGACAAGATGGAGGATTTGGGGCGGTGCCCTGAGTTGTTCTTCTTCTCCTTCATCTCCATCTTCTGCTGTGATGGTGGCACTTTTGGATTGGTTTAGAGTAGAAACCAACTGTCTAACATAGGTGATAGGTATTGGTATTTTATTGTAAATATAGTACACGTAGTCCTCAGTATAAAGAGTTAACGCCGCCCCAAGGTCGGGAAGTCAAGCAGTCAGCGGAGACCTGAGCAGTGACAAGAACCTAAACAGAGCAATGTACTAGATAAAAAAAAATAAACAACCTTGAAAACCAGAGCTGACAAATCTTAACTTCTTCTTTGGTATCACGGGGCTTGGGAAAAGACTTTTCTAATACCTCGGAGGTCATTGCAACCGAAAAGAAACCCGAGAGATAGTGTGTGACAATAAAAGTGATCTCTATTGTGCATTTTTTCTGTGTACATGTGTATAACAATATAGCTGAATCATATATAATAGTATGTATGTGTATTTTGGCAGGAACCTATGTTTGAGGTGAATCTTCCTTTAATGTTCAACCTCACAAATTCTGAAGGGCTTTAAACTCAGTGCGTTATGGAGGGGTTGAATAAAAGTTATGACATTTCTTTCTATTTAGAAAAACTGAATGTGACAGAAGCATAAAAACAGTAACATTTATAATAAATAATAGTAATAGTAATAGTAATAGTAATAGTAATAGTAATAGTAATAGTAATAGTAATAGTAATAGTAGTAGTAATAGTAACAGTAACAGTAATAGTAATAGTAATAAAAACATCATCATCATAATCTAGAGGAACTTAACTGTTAAAAAGCTTCTGTTGTCAGTTTAATACTACAATTACAACTGAGCATTTTACCTTTTTAGTGCAATTACACACCAAAATTTTGGTTTAATTTTAGCTTTTGACAAGTCATATATCAGCCTATGATTACAGCTCTAAAGAGATAGGTTTAGTTAATTTATAACAAATCAGAGAGAAATTTTTACTGAGGCAGCATATTCCGTAATGCTGTAACGACATGCTGTAACAGAAGTCTCAAATGTCTGTTGTTTTTAGGTGGCATGAGCTGAGCTGTATTGAAGATGAGCACTCTGGCTTGGCTTCAGTATTTTTCTTTTCTTTTTTTTTTTTTTTTAATTGCCACTATTTCAATGAAGTGAGATTCTCTGTGCTACTCTTTAGCTTGTTACCATTCTTATCTCTTATCAGAGATCTCTGCCATGTGGTCTCAGCAAGTATCTAAGGTCTGGTTTATCCATTTCCTAAAGCCTCTTCTCCTTCAGTCTACGCATTAATCCAGACCAATTTAGAGCCTTGCAAACCCATATGCCCTTGGGTAAAACTTTTAGAGATGGCAACTATACAAACTCTTTTATCAGCTCCTGTTTCATTCTAAATCTGGCTTTAAAACCTGTACTTTTATAGAAGGTTGAGAATATTGTGCAGTTAAAGAAGAGATCGCCTAGATTTATTTATGTTTTGCTTCTGTCTAGAAGTCATAGCATCTCCTAAAAAGAAAGAGGAAAATGGCCAGAAATTAATGTTTAGACTGAGATAATAAGTGCCTAAATATCTACTTATAAAGCAGGCTAAAATAAGATTAGTTCACAATTAAGATTGAAAATTCAACAGATATTATCTAATTATCAACTGAAATTATCTTCTCACTGAATGGACAGAAAGCCCTAAGAAAATTCAGTATTTGTGCTAGTAAAACTCTAATGTCTTCAATTTTAGCAAAAGCAACTCTAAACTCAGATAATGAGCTAAATAAATCTCAAATTTTTAACAACTGGAGCAGAGGAATAATAGGATTAGCATTAAAGCCTTTATAGCCAACATACTGAGCAATTTTATACTTCATTTCACTTATTACTCTACCTCCTACAATTTTCTTTACTCTTTTGCCTTAAGAAGGGCCATAGCTGAGACACAGAGCAGGACAGGTATTTACACCAGAAAATGTCATTTTCTCACAGAGGACTCTTATGTTTATCCTCCACTGTCACGAGTTCACTGAGAAGATTTGAGAGGCAGATTACTCTGTTTTGGTTGTATGTGTGCTCATTTGGTTGCATGTGTATTTTTTTTCATACAGTATGAATAAAACCCACTGACTGCATTTGAGAATGAAGTCATCAGGTCATTGAAAACCCTTGCAATGCACTTCCCAGCAGTGGATGGTATTACAAATACATCAAATATAATGGTCTATGTTCAATTAACAGATCAAACACTACTCCAAATAGCAACCTAAGTCTCTCAAGAGATAATCAGAGCAGTCAGCATTGCTCTTTGAGTCAACAGATTTTTTTTTATCCAGAAGGGTAATGCTTATCTGTGCAGATGATGATGGTAAGCGCCTCTGCAGGGCATCAAAAAGCTGCCAGAAACCTCAGCAAATATGAAGAATGCTGTTTTGGCATACTTTCATAAAAATAACTTTTTACCCAGATAGAAAACTGTACATATTGAAAAAATTAATCTGCAGAACAATTTTTCTTTCTTATACAGAAGAAAGAACTATTTGTTGCTTTTTATTATATATCCTACTTAATAACTTGAAAAATATTCAGACAATGCAAGGGTAGGATATATTATAAGAACTTTCTGTTTCTAGGAAATGAAAATGTCTTGAATACTTTCTTGAACATTTCTAAATTTTTAGACAATATCTTTTTCTCTGTGTTTATACAATAAACTTTTGATCATCTATTTTACACCAGGAGGTGCTGGGGGTTTCTGATAACACAAAGAAAGACACTTAGACTTTGTAAAGTCTCATTTCAAATAGTATTTATTAGAGTTAGCATTAGAAAGGAAGAGAGAATAATATAGACAGTCACCTCTTTCAGTGGTGAGAACCTTGAGAAATGTGTCATTGAACATCTTCAATCCACAGTCAGCACACCATGAAGACCTCACTTGTGGAAAACGTCACTTCTTTTTGGTTCTTCAAGCTGTCACAGAATTTTCTTCTAAGAAAACAATGCTATTCATCATTTCTATTATCAAACAGAAAGGAGGTTTTCATGAGAACTTGCTGCACTACTAGGTAAAGACAAGGCCACAGAGGTAACATAATTGTGCTGCCTGCAGCTCCTCTGTTACTTTCCAATTTTATTCTGCAGAAAAGGGATTTGCTCAGCACAAGGTCCTGAAGGCCAGGCTGTACATCCAGCTCAGCACAGCAAAGGACAGCACATGCCTGGGCCTGTTACATGGGTCATGAACCCTTTGATGTAAAACAATCTTCCAGTGAGGACAGAGAAACATCTTCCTCTGACACAAGTTTTACCTCCATCTAATGGAAGAAATTCTGGGTGATCTGTTTTATTTTGCTTTGGAGAAAATTAGACTTTTTGAGAAGAATGGTTTTTTTACTCAGCCAACAGTGTGTCCAAATCTCATTATGTGACAGTGTGTGTGCATCTCATCTAGTCCTATAAATCAAAAAGCTGAAAATTCTGTCCTTGCCTTACCTCTAGGGACAGTACAAAGGGATAGGCACCCCCACAGTATCCTCAGATGGCTTATGTACTGTAAGTAACCTTTGGAATATCCTAAATTCTCATTAATTTATAAGGAACATTAAAATAATTTAGCTGATGCATTGAACTTTTAATTAGTTGAAGTTAGATGAGATGAATATCAACTCAATTCTGTAGGCTAGTTACTGCACACAGATTTTTGTGTTTCATTTACTCAAAAATGTAAACAGTCTCTTTCTCTACCCTGACTGTATGAAGACTTGAAAGATGTACAGATTACAACAGTTGAATCAAGGAATTTAAAGAGGCTGCTGAAGGGTTTTCATATGCCATCACCTTTGCACAATTTTGAGTGTTGAAGTTAGCTGGGACAAGGAGTTATTTATATTGACATTTTATTATCCTTTGAATGAAAAAATCTATTTTTTCCAGGGGGAGACTGGAACAATGTCAAATCCATAGAACAGCAGGAAGAGAACCTAGGAGCAGGGTAGCTGCATTCCTATGTGTACCCAATAAAGATATGGACTTCTATGGCAAACAAACTAGTGTACTACTTGACAGTATAAGCAAGCTACTATTACTCTTAAAAATACAGAACTAAAATTACTGAGACTATGGAAATTAATTTGTTCTTATTTAAACATTGTGACATTATAACTAAAACAAACAGCTTTTAAAGCCTTTATTTGGAAAATGCTAAATAAATATAAGCTTTATTAAAATTTTGTTTTGGTTTAGACAGAGAAAGGAGTGGTTAACAACTGTTTGATGAATTGGACTCTCTGTTTAACTTATGTTTAGACCAAATAACCCTGTAAACACAGTTAGGAAAAGTTTTTGGTTTTTGCACATATCTAGATTTATAAAATTATCTGAGATATAGATTATACATTGGTGGTATAACTCATGATTCTGAAACTAACTCAATTTACAGCAGTTAAGAATGTGACCAAGTAGAAATGTTCTCACTCTGAGATATTAAGATATGCTTCTTTTTTTAATTAGACAGTAGAGAAGAACATGTTAATCTCTTCCCTTCTGTGTAGAAAAAGGCACTACTGGACTTTACTCGTACCAGATAAAAAGTAAGATATGCCTTACAAAACCAATTTTATGGTGAAGTGTATCTTGGTTATCACTAGAGTGCATTTCCTAGAGAAAAAAGAAAACTGCATTACTCTTATTGAATCTTTCAACTAAAGATCTTTATTTAGCTTTTAATTTAAGTTCCACTTAATTTTTAAATGGACCTCTTTTTACTGAATTAAAGCTGTCTTCTGCAGCTTTAGAAATAACTTCCTTATGCCTACTTGGACACTGTCTGACTTCTACATTTTTTTTTTTTAATTTCAGAAGTCACATAACAATTTAAGTCAACAAGATTACCAAGCTTCAGTAGTATACAAAAACTGATGTCTGGGAGCTCTGAGAATCACCACAGTCTGCAAAAGAACACATCCAAAACACTTTCATGGAAGAGAGATGAGAAACACTCATGAGTCTTCTTCAGGGTAAAAGGTCATACATGCTATGTATAAGGTTAAAAATTTATGTCCTGGTAATGTTTCAGAACTCTAAAAATAACGCAAGAAATAGTTGCAGTTAAAATTTCAATAACAGTAGAGCTCACTCAATAAAAGCTAAAATGAAGAGAGAGAACACTTATTCAATATGAACAGTTAATAAATATTAGCTTCCTGTTATGTATTCCTGTCTTCTGCTGTTATGTTCCTCTTCTGTCTCACTGGATACTAGGGTCAAGAGCATCAGCCTTAGGAGGAGGTGGAGGGCTACAACAACCCATCAGTGTCCAGAGCTTTTTGCCAAAAGTCATGTGTTGTTAATGGTGAGGAGTTCTTCTGCCTGAGGCTTCAATTTTTCTGTTCTCTACTTTTCCTCTAGAGTTAGTTTTAGCTGGCTCATACAGGTGCACTCCTGCGTTGATTAGCTTTTCACCACTGTGTTCTATTTTCATAAACTGGAACTTCTGATGTCACCCTATGTGCACACTCTTCAACACCACCTTTAATGCTGCTGTCACCAGCAATTCCTCTCACATGGAATGGCTATTTGTTACTGCTATATAATCTGAAGGAGATTTTGGCAATAGTTACCAGATTGTGAGACAATTACTATCGCAGGGAAAGCAAGACAACATCAGCTCAGGACAAGGCAAGAGCAATTGAGTCCTGAGAGACAGCACTGCCAGGTCAATTCAAAGCCTGAGGCTTTTTACAAATAATGACAAAACATCATATTTCCTGGGCTACAGAAAGGCTACCCTTCGGCAATCCCGCTGTGCTGTGTACTATATAAGCATGAAATTGGATTCCCGGGCAACCAGAAAATTTGGCCTCGTTGACCTTTGTCGCCATTACTTCCTTCTGCAGCTAAAAGATTAACAGCCTTTGTGGTAGCATAACCCTATTACATGACCTAATCCTTTGGAGGAGCTTATCTGCAGCTGCAAAAGTTATTGTAATATTTTAAAATAGATAAGATATATTGTGTAAAAATAACAGTTATTCAAATACTACTTTTGCAGACATTCTTAAGTAACAGGGCAACATTTGTCACTTAAAATCTTTATAACTATGAACTTAAAGCATGTCAAAATGAATAATTTCTTTTCTGTTAATCATCAGTTAGACAAAATGAAAAAAATATTGTCCGTATTTGTTTATCAACTGCCAAATAACACATTTCAGACTGTCCAAAGTAGTATAAAATTCACTGGACAAATATTGAATATAAAATTATTTGGGAGTCTTTTCTCTTCTGCTTTGTAAGAAAACAACTCACTGTGAAAGAGAGTTGCACATATTGAATATATATGCAGTTGTAATAATGGAAATATTAGATTAACTTTGGGTTTAAGCCTCAAATATTTCATTTTGGTACCATATAAATTATTTATTTTAGCAAATTTTTTTTATCATTTAATCTTTAAATGGTTTATGCCTTATGATTCCCAGTTTTCTGAACCCAAAATTTACAAATACCTAGGTACAGGCTATATAAATTTCAGTTTGGGCCTAAATATAAATTCTTTTTTATACATCTGGCCACAGCTTTACAAACCAAACTTTCACACATGAAAACAGCAAACATTTCAGTAACCATGGACATTCCCTTTTTGTTTCTGTTTGCTTGGTTTAGTTTGGTTTAAAATGACCTTCCATATTAAAAGTTAATTGTTTTTCAGTCACTTTTGGAAGAACTGAACTTTCTACTACCAGATGTCCTAGGCAGCTCCTGGCAATACACATATGAGTATTCCTCAAATGTTCTTGAATCATTTGGAACTAATATTTCTGAGAGTAATTGTGAAGAGTCAGCAATTAGCTGAGACTTTGTACTTTATTTCAGTTATGGTGCCACACAGGCTAAGAGATTTATTGATTCAGAAATACTTTTTTTTTTTCTCAGTTTTCTCTCAATAGTATTACTGTAAAACTGAAAAAAAAATCAATAATTAATAGCTAATGTTCAGTGTATATGGGCAAACATATAATCCATTACAAATACATTTGAGATTGATGTTCTTAAGAATTCACAACTAATCTACCATCTTCTGATCTGCTTTATTTTAGAAATATCTCTAGTGATTTAATGACTAACATTTGCAAAGGTATTTCATTGGCAATAACCTATATCATCCTACAGTTAATTATTCAGGAAAAAGTACTCACCTAGATTGGCTAAGGACAGGAATAACTATGCTCTAAAGATGGGGAGGAAAAAAAGAAAAGAAAATGTTTGAAAGAGAAGGTTTTGAAAATTTGTTTCAGAAATTGCATTGTTCCAGTAAGACACAGTAAGATACTTCTAGCTATTTATTTAAAAAATATTTTAAAAAGCTGGCTTATTTTTTAAAAAAATCTCTGAAAAATATCTTAAGGCTTTTTTATTGTTTCAATTGTTATTATAGTATTATTTTAGTATCACATACCTCCTAAGTTAGCTAGGAAAGTGTAATCAGTTGATCATTCATATTTCAAACAAATCTGCAAAAATAATCATAAGTGAGATAGAGGCACGTAGAATCTATATTATTCAAATATCCTGTAAATATGTTTAATTTAAATCTTATGTTCTTTCCATGCCTTCTTCTAACAGCTGCAGTAACAGTTTCCTCTAACACACTTTAAGTAGTTTGATACAGAGATAACATGGTATTGTATTTAAACTACTGCAGTGGTGAGGTGATATTAAAACTGGAGCAATCCTCTAGTACAACTGGTGCCAATTACCTTTCCATCCACTCTCAATTTTTTTTTTTTTGTTGTTGTTGTTTTTTTCTTTAATTTAGCTATTTTTGTGTTTGAACATTTTACCTCTAATGTCTTCAATATTCAACTGAACCTATTAATAGATGTAGAAATATTTTTCAATATCAGCGTCACTGTCATTATTTGCTATGCAAGAGATTGTTGAACAAAAAAAAATCCAGTTCATCCTAATATTAAAAGTTATTAAAATATTAAAAGTTATTTCCAGAATTCATTTAGAAATAAAGATATGAATAGTGTACTGTAATATAAAAACTAGATGCAATGTAGCCTACATTCTATCTGAGAAAAGACCTATATCTCTGTTTGCACAGACATGAATGTGTATCATCTTCTGCGACATAAACAACTAGTTTTCTGCAAAATGAGTATAAGAATGTTTTTAAATTGGTTGTGAGGACTGAAAATATATGTGTCGTCTGATGTAAATCTCCTTTCAGAACTAGAGGTGGGATGCATTATTCAAAATTATGTTATCAGTTTTGCAAAGATATTTTGAGAAAGACGTTTCTATGAAGCATTTGATTAAGCACATAGCTATTTGGAATCCTTTTCTAATGGAAATTATTGTATTCATGTTCAGTATTTAAGCTACATTTTACTTAGAGTATTATTGATGTGTATTAAGTGTTTATGTATTTAAATTACTAACTGGATGGACTAGTTTAGAAATCCCCAAAACTTTGTTATGCATTTTTCAATATTTAAAAATATATTTAATAAATAAGAATGCAGTTGATGTTCTTTGTGATCATACGGGGTTTTTTTAGAAATGTCTAAATAACAAATAACAATTTGAATATAAAATAATTTTGACATGTTTCTTTACTAATATATTATGTATTTTATTTCTTAAGCCACTTCAGTGACATCTACCAAAACACTCTTGAAGTATAACAGGAAAAGTTCTATATCTTTAAACCAACTTGAAACTATTGCAAAGGAGGATGTTACCTGTATTCTTTTCCTTCCCTTCAAAGGCATTTTTTGTTGTTATAGTGCCTCTATCTTCCTTTATATCTCTGTTTAGAGCTAGGAAGATAATTTCTGCCTTGTGAATCACAAGTATTTATCGTATCCATGTATTTATAGTGCAATATTGGCCCTTACACATGAAAACTCTCCAAATCTCATTTATTTATTTTTTTAAATTTAGGTCTCACATTGTCGTAAATATTAAGTTAGTCAACGAATGAAAGGAATTGGCATCACAAAGCAAGTCCAGAACAAAGGAAGATAAATGACATAATTGTTGCAAACACTACCATCTCTGTACAACAATCAAATAGGAATAAAAATCTGAGTCATCATTTTCAGAACAGGGAAATAAGTAAAGTTGTTTCACAGATTTTTTTATTATTGGACAGTGTATGTTAGGGACCTTACTGTTTGATTACGTTTCTCTCTCTCTCTCTCTCTCTTTCTATATATATATATATATAAATATATATATCAAAGTATGAGTGCAGAATATAATGCCATGTTAGGGCAAGTCTTCACATGGTTCCTCATTATTTTTCTCTTGGTGTCATCTTCCTAATTTATATGTTCTTTAAAGAATATTTTTAAATGTACTTCTTGGAACTGTGTATTTTCACTTGCACTTGGAACAAAATGTCAGATTATTTTAGATAAATAATGATTTTCAATTAGACTGTATTTTTAAAAAAATAATTCTCTGATGTTTATATCATCTCATTAGTCTACAATTTTTAAAAACTTTTGTCTGACATATCATCTCTAGAAAAAGCTAGTATTTACCAAAAAATTTAATTGTGCATTTTTGTTGACATGAAATAAATATCCAGATTTCATATTTAACAGCAGGACAGTGTCTGTTTAGAAAGCCTCATACAAACAGCAAAGGAAATCTCACACTTGCAGGCATTTGTATTCATGAGGAAAAATAACCACTTCAGTACATCCTGCAAAGGCAATGTGTCTGAAAACAGGCAACCCAGGTGATTTCTGAAGAATGTAAAAGACAATTTATTGACTTACATGCTCAACAAACCAATAGGATGATGTGTGCCACTAGATTTACCAAAGCAGGCAAGAGTTGTGAATGTTAATGGCAGACTTGGCCATTCACATTGGTTGTGAATGCTGGAGGATTGGAGAGGGTGTACCCTGAGGGGACTGAGAAGTAGAAGGGTGGCAGAATTAGAGAGACATTCTTCAAGAGAGCAGATTTTGGCTTGTCAAGGGGTCTGCTTAGAAAGATTCAATGGAAAATTTCTCTGAGGGGCAAAGGACCCCAGGACAGATATTTGATCTTCAGGAAACAAGATTCTCAGAGTGCAAAAGCAGAGTGTTTCTTGCAGAAGGTCAGGCAAATACAACAGAAACCCAGCAACATCTGGACAGTGATTGTCCAATTGAACTCAAATGCAAAAATGAAGCACACTGACAGTGGAAGAATGGATGGTGGAAATAAAGGGACTTTGCCCAAGTGTGCAGAGGGGAGTTAGGAAAGCCAAAACTCAGATGCAGATGAAATTAACAAGGAAAAAGAAAGAGCAAAACCCAGGGTTTCTCTAAGTACATTGCCAAAGAAAAAAGGATCAAGAAAAACCTTAACCTCTTTCTCAGTGACATAGGGCACCCAATAACAAAGGTCTTGGGGATGGATGGCATACTTAAAGCTTTTTGTGCCCTGTTTTCAGGGTCAGAGGGGATGTGTATGACATTGCTGAGTGTTTGGAACCTGCAGGCAGCACCAGCCCTGATTGTCCTTGTCCAGCCCCCTAAGTCTCCCCCTACACACACCAATGCCCAGAAGCCCATTTCAGCCACTGCTTGGGCCACCAGCCTCTGCTCCAGCAACACTGCAGTGGGATCAGTCTCCAGATCATCCACAATACAGTCACTCACATCCCAGCTGTCTCTGTCCCCAGTTGCCTGATGCCTCAACCTATATTCTACTTCACCTCCATGCCATTAAAGGTATCTCTTAATTTTTAGTGGTAATTTAAACATCACAGTATTTTATTTTGTATATCCATTTCCCAAGTGTATTCAAAAATACATTGAATCATTAGACGGATAAAACTAAAACACTGATTCTTCAAAGATACTTCAAGTACACACACTTCACTATTTGACTCCAAACTGGTGCTTTTCATTTTTGGTAAAGTTAATTGTGTGTATCCTCATGATGCTTTCAGCTTAGGCTATTTATATATTTGAAATACATATATATTTGGAAACAATTGCAAAATATTAACTTTATCACATTTTATTCACTTCAATAAAACCAACAGACTTCCACAATAGTAAACATAATACCTATTCTGCAAATGTAAAAGAAGAAAAAAATGTGAGTTTTCACATAGTTGATTGAGATTTCTGGCCAAAGATTTTTATATGCAAACAAATTGTGAGAGGCACAGAAATGACTGAGAATATCCACCACAAAATCTTCCAGAATAAGGTCAAACAACACCATTAAATCATCAATCTTAGCCCTTTGCAATTACAAAACTCTAAACTTTACCCAGTTTTATTGAGCTCTTCTGAGCTCAATAACTTTTATTTGAGTAGACAATAACTTGTGTTTGGCTGAAATATATCTCCTAGAAAGGCAACCACTCTTTATTTAAAGGTTTCTACAGACAGAGAAATCTACTTCATCCCTTGGTAGCTTGTTTCAGTGATTAATTGCCCTTGCAGTTAAAAAGATGTGCCTAAATTCTAATTGGAATTTATCTGGCTTCAGCTTCCAGGCATAGGTCCTTGATAGCCCTTTTTCTGCCAGATTGAAGCCCGTTAGCAATGGGCATTTTGCCCCTGTATAAGTACTTATGAGTGCAATCAAATCACTTAATCTTTCTGATCAACTAAATAGCCTGTGCTCTAAATCTTCCACCATGAGCCATTTTTTACAGCCCTTGGAAATGTCTCTTCTCTGTACCTTTTACAATTTTACATCTTTTAAAATATGGATGGTAACTTTGTATATTGGTCTCACTGAGCTGAGCAGAGATATCACCCCTTTTAGTCTTATGATCTTCTTTTTTATGTCTTTCAGTATTCTTTTCCACCAGCATTGCAATAGGTGCTCTCAGCAAATTGCAAAAAACTTTATATCTTTTTCAGAATCATTGCTTTCCAATTTTGTCTTTTTATTCAATAGAATGTATTTCTTTGAATTTCAGCACTTTTATTGGAGTGTGATCCTTTGAAATTACAAAGTCAATCAGACTAATTTTTCTGACTCTTCTGTTTATATCTGGTTTTTATTTTTACTATAATTAACACAATTTACTACCCATAAGTCTTTGTTTTATCCATTGTTAGATTTGGTTGACTCTCTCAATTACTATATAATATCCAAAGCTGGTTATTTCTGAATTATTAAAAAATCCAAAGCAAAATATAACAATGATTTCCCACCACTGGCAACTGTTCCAGGTTTGTCACTTGGTATTTTTTTAATTCACTGATCTTGTATAATTCCCAAATATTATTAAACTTTTTGTTATTCTTCATTTAAGAACAGCTAACACAAATTTAAATTAGAGGATGTAGGCATCTAAAGTGGAGAATTTTTACATGCTTTTCACATATATCCAAGGAAACAGCAGTTTTCTCCCCTCTGGGTTGTTTTGTTGCTGCTGTTGGTTTTATCCCACTAAGAATAAATAATCAAAAAGAACAAAATAAGGAAAAAAAAAGAAAGGCACATAAGAATCAAACTGAGAAGTACATTTTGCATTGCAAAATGCAAAATAGCAAGGTTTATTGTTTACAGCTAGTATACAAAGTGAGCTTTTTCTTCATTATGGAGTAACTAATTTGTTCCCTGATGGACAAAGCGACCTAGCTCCTTTTTTCAACTAATTTCTTCACATTCAAATACAAAGCATTATACAATTTCTTAATTGTTCTTCATTGATGCAATCAATAAGTATTCTACATAAACATATTTCCATGACAAAGATCATTCATGTTTAAAATTGTCAGTTGATAGAATAGAAATGCAGTTTATTTATAATGTGATGAATTTCTTGAAGTTGTTTTCTGAAGATTCATTTCAAATCTCTCTCAGAAAATCATACTTCTGTCTCTGAAAACCTTTTGCTACTTTTTGATCACAAAAGTGTCACTACTTTGGCAATATGTGCCATGACATCATATTCCACTTTCACAAGGATAAAAATGAGAAATGTGTGTAGGCAGTTCCAAAACTGATTCTGGAACACATGAGCACTTGTAAATTTAATGGAAGTCAAGAGCTGTAGATAAACATTATGTGGGGATAATGTTAGGACTACCATTAGTGAACAAATGCGTTCACAATGACAACCTCTTAGAAATGACACATTGGGTTTAGCTCCCATGTACACCTACAAAATCCTTAGATTCATCCACAGTTTGAAACTTGACCACCGAAGCTTCTCCTCTGCTATAGGCAGAAAAGGAGTTTAAAAATTTATGGATTTTAAAGAAGCTAAACAATTGGCATACAAGACAGCTTTCCATTGATCTGTGTGCTTAATAAAGCTAAATGTTAGGAAGACTAATGTACCATACTGATGTTTTAGGAATTTCATTAGCGTATTTGAACGACTATCATAACTCACTCACCTCTGCTGAGTTTATGAGCCATGGGTTTTCTCCAGCTCATAAAATCATCTTGCTTAGCACAATACAGTGACTGATAGCATCAGAGATGACACTTCATGAAGCAAGGTGACTCTTTTTTTCCTTCTTTTTTTTTAATGAGTTTTGTAGGACAATGCAGAGATACAGAAAAGACTGCTGAATAAGAAGAATCTGATGAAATATTATTCTGACTTAGTGACAAGATAAATACAAATACCCTACGTCTACTGATCTTTGTAATGTTGAATGTAAACTGTGACAATATTAACATCTGAACTACTGAGAAATTATTCCTGTTTTTCTATTTTTTTAAGTGTAGTAAAAAACATGGCATGAAAAATCACTGCTGGAAATAGTAAAGTGGCTTTTTGTCAATGGGTCTTTATACTGAACATGCACTTAAACACTTTGAAATTAAGACTATTTACAATCTACCTTTAAGTGGAATGAAAGAAGGTACCTTGACATTTGTACACATTTTCTCATTACAAGCATCAAACCCATGAATTTTTAAACAATATTCTTACCTCTTTCTAGTCATCTTATAATGCAGATATCATCTTAAGTAATCAACCAAGTCTCCCTTTGTCCATAGATCAAAAAAGGGATCCAAAATATGTGATTTCTGAGGTATTATTTGTCTTCCAATTACCGTAAAGGAGACCTTAAAGGAGCAGCCCAAATGTAGATCTTTATAATGAGATACATAAGATATATTTACACCTAGTTGTTTACATTCTTATCCCTGAAGTAGAATCTGCATCTTTAGTCATCACTTAAAAAGTATCATAAAAGGTATTTTAAACCTGGTTCAAAACAATTTGCTCCATGAGTTTATATGGGTACAGGGTAAAATGAAGTTTTTGAAATAAACCTTTGGATTTTATCAATGCTCACATTTAGTCCCAGTTCAGATGCCTAAGTTAAAATTTACCTTGTAAATATATGCCAGATATGGGTTTGATATCCAGACTGTGTGTAATTTATAAATGAATGCTACATTATTTCATGACTCTTTCATCCATTTAAAGAATCTACGAAAATCTTTTCTCTGTCACTCTTTTATAACATACTACCAGAATTAATTTTATTTTTATTTTCAGTTATGCAGTTACCTAATTTAGCTCTGTAAAAATGATCAGTTTCTTTAAATATAATTTAAGAGTAACATAAGTGTCCATATATACTACTGTATTTTTGAGTATAGTTGGTGTTTTAGTGTGTTTTTCACCACGAGAAGAAAGTAACCTTAGTTCAATAGCCATTGCTGAGACTGAGAAGTTTATTTATGTAGATAATTTTTATATTGTTTTAATAATTGCATTTTCATCAATTTTTTCTCCAAGTTACCTCACTGCTAAACATGTTCCTCTATTTTTTCCTGTTGCCTCTAATCAGAACATCTCCATTTATGCTATTTTGGGTAAGGGTGCATGTATAGTTACAATTTTAGTTATAGAATTAAATTTAATTTTTCCTCCCTTCCTCTAAGATTAAAAGTAGAGAAGAATTTACTAACATCTGCTAAAGGTCTAGATCCAGCTTGCCAAATGAAATGCTATGCCTCCTCTGCATATGTCATACAATTCAGATTCTAGTACCTTTATCAGACTGAAGATTTTACAATTTGCAAGAATATTTTAGTTTGTTGAGAGCTGCATTTTTACTCAGAAAATGTGATTATATTGTATCTGTTGTCAACTGAGTTCATATTACATTCTTTGTTTTCCTTGGATTCAGTTAGGAATCTCAGATAAGCGGGACTGTAGTTTCGTCCTATATTTCAAGTTATTAATTCTGAATTTGTCTAACATTGATTAATAATCCCTGAATCTGTAAAATAATTGTATGTCACAAAAAAGAATGCATATTATAGTTAAGGAAATAGAGATCTAGGATAATATTAGTATACAGAGCAGATTAGTAAGTTTTTATTTTTTATTATTTTGTAAATTTTTACTTTTAAAAATCTTGTATATTAAACATTTTTCTTCTAGATATTTTTTACCCTTAATGAAGGCTATTTTACTTTTCAAAAGGGTTGTCTGTTAGTCTAAACTTAACTAGGTCCTTTTGAACTTAAACTTGCAGAAGATCTCTTCTCAGAGGGGTAATTGCTTCTTTATGAAATAACTATAAAGTATAAAGCCTTCATGAGAATATATAGTCTTGCATAGATTTTTTGTTATTTTTGACTCATTTTGACCCTCTTGTATTAACACTACAACAGCTGAGTTTTCCTGCATTTTAGAATAGAATCATAGAATTATTTGGGTTGGAAGGGACCTTAAAGATCATTTAGTTCCAAACCCCCTCCTGTGCACAGGGACCCCTTTCACTAGATTCTGTTGCTCAGAGTTCCATTCAACCTAGTCAGAAACACTTCCAGGGATGGGACATCAGTAACTTTTCTGAGCAAGCTCTTCCACTGCCTTACTGTCCTCATAATGAAGAATTCCTTCCCAATATCTAATCTAAATCTACTCTCTTTTAGTTTAAACCCATTCCCCCTTGTCCTATCACTACATACTCTTGTAAAGAGTCTTTTTCCACATTTTGCATCTGTCATGGATGCAAAAGAATCTGATGGGTATTAAAATTTCTCTTTTGCACAAGGATCTGCAGGCATAAAAAATGGCTGGAATTGACAACACCTCAAGGCGAGCTTAGCAGCATTGTTGGCATTACAGACTAGTGCTTCAAGTAACACAATTGCCTATCAAAAACTCAGACAAATTACCCAAGGAATGGGAAAGTCAAAGATCAGTAATTCTAAGCTATCACCTGAACCAAGGCTTTCATGTAATGCAGAGAAAATTTGGAAGCATTTTAAGCAGAGAGTTTTTCAATATCTATACTATAACAAAGGCTTAACTGATAGAAGAGACAGCAAGGTACACGTTGTGCATCGCTATGGTAACAGACACCCTAAAAACAATGTAATGGCAGTAGATTTAGAGTCATTGAAGAATAAAAGAGCAAAAGATAATGAACAGTATGTGAGTAATACTATTGCATACAGTGGCCACAACAAACTGTCTATTCTGTCTGAGGACAGCATGCAGCTTCGCTTTGTAATTTAGGGTGAGAAGTTGCTGAGTTACTACATCTACACCAAAGATTTTGGAAATACTTGAAACTTTTGGGAAAATTCAGAAATTAAAGAATCATAGAATCACCAAGGTTGAAATAGACCTTTAAGATCACCAAGTCTGACCCAGCACTACCATCTTAACCCTTAAACTACCAAACCATATCACCTCCCTGAGTAACCTATTCAAATGCATGACTGCGCTAACAGTGAATTTTTTTTTCTAGTATCTAATTTGAATCTTCCCTGTCTCACTTTTAGGCCATTTCTTCTAGTTATCTCACTGCAGACACAGCACGAGATACCTCACTACACCCTTCTGCCACCCTTCTGTGGTTATGGAGGGTGATGAGGTCACCCCTGAGCCTCCTCTTCCTGAGCCTAAACAAACCCAGCTCCTTCAGCCATTCCTCTTAAGACATGTTTTCAAGACCTTTCTAGAAGGCTTTCTAGTAGTCTTATGGCCCTTCTTTGGACATACTCCAGCACCTCAAGGCCTTTTTAAAGTGAGGGGCCCAGAACTGATGACAGCACTCAAGGTAGGCCTCACCAGTGCCGAGTGCAGGGGGCGAGATCACTTTCATAGTCCTAGTGGCCACACTATTCTTGATACAGGCCAAAACGCCATTGGGCTTTTTGGCCACCTGGGCACACTGTTGGCTCATATTCAGCTGGCTCATATTCAGCTGTCAGCCAGCACTCCCAAGTCCCCTCTTTCCGAACAGCTCTCAAACCACGCTGTCCCCAGCCTGTAGACCTACAAGGGGTTGTTGTGACCAAAGAGCAGGACTTGCTACTTGGCCTTGTTGAATCTCATTAAGTTGTCCTTGGCCCATAGATCGAATCTTTCCATATACCTCTGTAGACCCTTCCTACTTTTGAGCAGATTGATGCTCCCACCTAATTTGGGTGATTCCTCCTACTGTAAAGAAGACATATAAAATATGTCAGAGGCCTATTCTTGCTACATCGACCATTTCTCTGGAATGACTATAAAGGAAGCCTAGGCTATTCCTGGAATCTGTGTTTCTACAGTACGATAATTGTGAATGATACAAACCTCTTCCAAAATAACTGTTCATTACTATGTCTGATGCTTCAAGCATGAAATGAAAGATGTTCTCTCTAATTTGCTGAATAGTTTTTTGTTGTTTTGTAGGATTTTTGGTGGGGTTTTTTGCTTATTTTTTTCTTTCTTGTGTTTTTGGTTTTTTTCATTGTTTTTGGTTGGTTGGTTGGTTGGCTGGTTGTGTGTGGGTTTTTTGTTTGGTGGTTTTTTTGTTTTGGTGGTGGTTGTTTTATATTAATTAATGACCAGTTCTAGGACAACTCTATTAATTACTGATTTTCCTTATCAATCTATTTTTCAGTTAGATTTCCACATTTGACTTCTTTATATTTCAACATTTTTAAATAAATGAGATTGCAGATAGTGTGTAGCAAATATAATTCTGCTAATCAACTTGTTAGATACCCTTTCGAGGCTCTTGAAAGCTTCTTATGAACTGGCAAGAGTGCCCTAATAGCCAATTTTAATTTTGGACTTAGAGGTATAAATGTTTTGGCCAAAGAGCATGTAGTATTAAGAGAGAGAGAGAGAGAGAGAGAGAAAAAAAAGTCCTTGTTTTTCAGAATAGAAGAAACTTCAGAAATTCTATTTGTTTTGTGAATATTATAGATATTATTATAAAATTATAAGCATAAAGTAAGCATGGGAAAACAAACTCTTGAAGCCTCTAAAGGCAGTCAGTAGAGGGAGCCATGTTCATACACAGTTTATTGTATGCCACTGCAAAGCTTTCTAAAATAGCCCAGCTGATGAACAAATAAGATTTTTTATTATTATTATTTGCTGCAGTACCCTTACATAGGAAGACAATGTAATATAGAAAACACTAGACTCTTTCCTGACTGAATATGTTACTGAAGTGAAGGATCATAGTAATAACAACATTAAGGTGCAGCTGCAACCTTACATTTGCTGTATGCTATGATTTTTAGATTTACTTAGGGATTTAAGTACTTAATATTAGCCTCCTGGATATTTTAGTGTGCAGATTCCAAAAATCACAAGGGGAGGAAAAACCTGCTGTACTGATGCTTATCCCTGTCAATAGCTTGGCAGTTGCTTTCATGTTCAGCTTCAAAGTTTCTGAGTACTTTTATATTAAGAGATGAGTGTTTTAGGGATTGACGTCTCAGTAATCAGTGACTGTGTGACAGTGTGTTTTTTTCTGAAAAATATAACTAGAGAACCCTTAGGTATTCTCACTGCTGAAATATTTAAACCACAGGAAGATTGAATTCCCAGTGAAATGCAGTTGAAGCCATTTTATTTGAAAACACAGCTGGAGCACTTTCATGGGGATAATGAAGGTGAGTTGTTCACACTGAGAGGAGCATTGAAATAGGGGTTTGAGATCTCACACAATGGGTAAAGAGGGAAACACAGCAGCTATAGTACATGTAGTAATAAATATCGCTCTTGCACAAACCCTTCTTTGACAGAGAGAAGTAAGCCACTGCTCATTAGCCATTACGGTATGAAAGGACTCAGCCCACAACCAAGAACCCCTACTATGCCACTATACTGTGAGGCATACTGTAAGAATTACAGCTTTCAGGTTCTCTAAACTGACTGAGGTATGATTTATGATGTTGAGTTGCTCTTCAACACCAAGAATAAAGAAATTGTGTATAAAAGGGTGGTGTAATTTTAAGATCTGTTGATGCTGTCACTTGATACAGATGTATGAGGAAAGTACAGTGGTGTTTAGGAGTTACAAGAAAAGTGACTTAGAAGCAAAATTTTTCAGAAACTGAACTTTATTCCTGGGGAATTACAGTGAATTTGTGTTTTAACCATGTACATATATACACATAGAGGTATATTTATCTGTGGGAACTATTCCATGGTTGGTTTTCTGCTCAGATCTGTGGAGATAAATCTGTAAAAAGCTGCTGTAAAAGCTAAGGAAATTACAACATTAGTAAAAAAATCAGTCTCATGAAAATACCTAATATCATAGGTTAAACAGAAGTTACATCTATACATACGTAAATTCTATATCTATAGTTTAGTTCTATTTTTATTCCAGTATTTTTCTTCTTACAGTCATCACTACATGTCAAAGCATATAACTTCAGCTCAGATTTTTTCAAACGAGTCTACCTACTCTATTTTTTTAAGATTCCCTGTCTTTTGTCGGTTTAGCAATTATCTTGTTTTGACATTATTTTATTTAAACTGTTAGTCTAGTATTTCTATGGCACGAACATGAATTTATTTAAAGTTTGACAATAAGGCACTTAAAAAAAAAGTAGATTTCACATCCTCTTCCTCTTTTATGAGGGAACTTATGGATCTAGACCTGTCAATTTCTGATTCAGCATGGATGTAAGCCTTGCAGTTTCAAGGAAAGCAGCAAATTTCCTGTGGCTCATGATGTCATTGTAGGAGTGAATATTGTATCTATAGCTCAGAACACGTATAATCAGCAGTATGAAGTGATTTGTTCTAAGACAGAATATCAGGTTCAAGCTAATAAATGTCCTGCATAAAATGGATTTTTAAAAATATATAAGGTGTAATTGATGAAAGTTTTTTCAAATTACATGGTAACCTGTTGCAGGAAATAATCTGCCTGTGTATTTTTCATACTACATAACACTGGAGATCACTCTTCTAGGAGCCTCGCAGTAAACTTGCATAACATTTATTTACCTGGTCTGCAATAGAGATGTGCATTAAATTTTCAGTGAAGTTACTCCTGATATTTGGAAGGTACTTCCAGAAGTACCACAGGAAGAAAAATCTTCCTGTGATGCAAACATAAGAACTATGACTGATGAGAATATAAATTTTTTTGGACTAGGCTGGACAGGGATGCTGTTCTTATAGACACTTTTTCACATTTTGTCTTAGACTCATGTATCATAACAGCAGAACCTTCCCATTTTGAATTCTGGGACTGGAGCAGATGGCAGAGATGTATTTCAAATAATGACACTTGACATATAATTTCTAGAAATAGCTGCATAGCTACAAGTTGTTATTTGTAATTTTTCTGTCTTGGGAAGAAACTAGAAATTCTCTGTCACTTTGTGATAATTGTTCTTGAAATTCTTCACAAATGGATAATTTTTTGAAATTTTTACCTTCAAGTAAAAAGACAGATATCAAGACAGATGTTCTTTTGCATGTTACTGGATTCTCAAATGTCTCCACAGCATAGTCATAGAATAAATTTCTGCCACATATTATGCACACATATATAGTCATAGAGAAAAAATATGAAAGATATACATTCTCTATTTTTATAAAACATTTATTAAGCTTATTTGTTATGATAAAGGCGTCTACTAGAAAAATAAATTGTTTTTATACCCAAAAAAACCTACATAAATGATAAAATGTATTATGTATCTTACTAAGAGTGAATTTGTGTGTTAAATCGTTTTCCCTTCAGCTCATTGATGCAATGATTTAAAAAAAACCCACCAAAACTGATACTGAAATTATACTGAAATGTCAGCTATGGAGAGGAGAGAGTTGTACACCATTCTAAAAATAATGTTATGGTTTTATGTCACTGGTGGGTGCTCTTTGGGGGAACAGTTAGTTCTTGTTTCAAGCAGAAGAAAAATGAAAAATGGTCTTAGAGTTTATGGCAATATAAAATGAAAAACCAATGCTTCGGAATCTTAAGCCAATTTCCATATGTTGTATTCTGTTCCAGTATTGGTATTGTCATGTTTTCAGTCAAGGTTAATGCAAAAGAAGCAAAAACTTCAGAAAATCAGGTACAATTTATGTAAAAACTTGCCGAAAACAAGTTAGAATGAACAGACTGTATGATTTAAATATTCTTTTAAATTTTTGGCAGCTTGAGATTTACTTTATATCCCATTTGCTCCATATTCTTTCAGTTATAGTAAGCAGGTAATGCTTCCTTTGCTGTGAAAAATGCTGTTGTTGCCAACTTTGTAATCTAAGCTTCATTTTTACAGTTCTAGTAGCATCAGTTTGTCAACATAAAAGCTAAAATATTCTGAACTCAATCAGCTTTCTCAGTCTTGTCTCCGGAGATGGCATTAAAGGGTTTGGATAACCTTATCTGTTCAATATTGAGGATGTTTGTAGCTTCTGCTAAGTGCTCTCCAGTGATTCCTTTCAAAACTTTTAATGGACAGCAATATGTCTGTCTGATCATATACATACTCCTTTACCACATCATCCTAGAGGCTTTTTAGAACAGCCGGATAGTAGTGCTACTCTTTCAGCCAGTTTTATATGGACCAATAATAGGGAAAAAATCCTCAGACATTTATTGCTACTCTTTATTTTGGTATAGTTATTACTAGACTTTTTAACTGGACTTTTTAGGAGGTATAGGCAAGTTGTGAAGTGGACTGCCTCCAGAAAACAAACAAACAAACAAACAAAACAACAACAACAAAACCCACCAAAACAAAAAAAAACCAAAAAATAAAACCAAGAATCATATCATGCAAGAAAACCCTTTCATATTCACAAAGTTGAAAAATGTTGCATTAAAAAAAGAAATATGGTATAGAACAAGACTCACATTTGAACATCACTTATCTTGCACAGCTTTGAAGAATACAATTTAATATTTTATGAGATTGTGTAGATTTGCATTGGGAAGGTTACTTGTATTAGCAAATACTATTTCTATTGTTGGATACATATTGAATTATTTCAGTGAAGTGGAACAGCTCTGATTGCATTACAAAAAATACCCCAAACAATTGTTAAATGCAAATTCCAGTTACAATAGCCCTTTTTTTTAATATATATATTTTTTTATTATTTCTGCAGAGAGCATGCTATCCTTTAGGATTTTAAATTAGTACACAGACATATTTGGGGTTAAACTTAATGCAATAACATTTCCATTTTATGTTTTTGAAAGCAAATGATAAGTTTTGCCAGTGTTACGATTGCATTTTCTCTGATTGTACTGGTGGGACTCTCATAGACATTTAAATTAGAATGTTTTATCATCTATTTCTTCAGCAAAATCATACTCTAACATTTTGATATACCTTTATGGGAATCAAAAAGGAAGGAAAAACTAACATTCTACCTTTATCATTGTCTTTTACTACTAATTTAATTTTATAATGGTGCCCTCTGCATGGAACAAGGATTTTTATTTTTACTTTAGGTTATAATTCTTTACACAGATAACACAACAGAAGAGTCGGCTTGCTAGGATAGAACTATAGCAACTCTTAGTTGGTACAATGCCTCTGGTAGTGGCCTACACTCTATTAAGGAAACTGTATTTCAGACATTAGCTCATTTGTAAGGTTAAAACCTTGGATAGAAATTTACATTCAAACTAATATAACTCCAGAATTTTCTTTGAGGGGTAAAAAAATACCACATTTGAGCTTTAAAATGACTATTCTGGGTTCAATCTCTGTCAGGAATGAACACCAGGCATACAACAAATTGCAGCTTTTGATTAATATGACGCTGTTTGATGGTGCAGCACAAGTGTGAGCAGTTTTTCCTTGGAAGGAAGATATGCAGAGAAAAATTTATTTATTTACACAGGAAAACAAAAGTAAAATGCTTCTGTGCACAACTACAGAACCAGTTTTGATTTTGTTCCCAGGTATTGTCAAATGCAAAAATGCATAAACAATGTAAGGAGTAGAGCGTTAGTTGAGTCTTTATTAAGTTATACAGAGTAGAATTTATTTTTCCATTTATTTTTCTACTTAAACATTCAAAGACTGCAAGGAGATTGATGCAGATATTAGCTTAGAGCCATTTTGTTGGGATAAAATGAAATGTGCAATGAAAACTATGAACACTGATTTAAGATCTTGAATATGCTGATCCTACACACAGCTCCTCCAAGAAACCAAATACACTGGACCATCCAATAATTTATGACTTAAACTGCTATTCAAGCATTTCTATAGAAACTGTTGGAAGATATTATCCTCACATCAACTGACTAAAAGTTCTCATGTTGGGCTGGGGAGACGATATCTTAACTAAGCTAGAAAAAGAAGTAAAAACATCTTAAAAACAAAATGACAACAAAAAAACCAAAACCAATGAACCAACCAAAGCCAAACATCCATACTCGCAAACCAAAAATGAAACTTAAGTGTATATTTGAACGTGCTCTGAAAAAAACCAAAAAACCCTAAACATCCCTTCATTTGTGATAGAACTGTTATTAAATACAGTGGGAAGGGATCTTAGGTATCAGCTAGTCTGTCTCTTACTGAAAGCAAAATCAAGTAAGTTTAAGTATTTTTTTTTTCTTGCAGGTATTTTTCTATCCATTCCTTAAAATATTTCTTTGTTACCTTTATAACATCCAAAACTATTAAAAAATTCATTTAGTGTTTTAATCTTGTAAATCATTAAAATTTTTTCTCAACTACTATCTATACTGAGATCTTCATCTCAGTTCAATTATTTACTTTTCTGTTCTGAATGAAGGAGAAAGTTTACCTCTTCCTGGCCATCTTTTTCGTTGTAACATTTTTTAATCCTGTCTAAGTCTCAGTTTTCTTTGTTCCAGACAAACCCACATATTCTAAGCTCTTCTTTGAAACATGGACAAGTATAATAATAAAGCATGGGCCTTGAAATGTCATGCTGAACTGCCTAGCCTTTAGCTGCAGTGAAAGTTATTTCAGAGAGAACAGTCACTGTCTTTCACTGAATACTGACCCATTGGCACATCTTTCCTTCACACTCAGTGCATAAAAGGGATAAGGATAATTTCCTCTTCACTGTACAAATACCGTCTATCAAAAGTTATTCCATAATACTAATCTTTTCTTGTTCATTAAATAAAAATGTTATGTGATGTGTAGAGACTGACCCATGTTGGCCAGTTAGACGAGAATTTATTTAAAAAATAAAGGTTTTTTTTTCACTTCTTCGTGGAGTTCAGTATTAAAATCTAAGGAAGAGTTCAATATAAACACAGATCAATTTTTCATCTTGTTCATGTATGTACAAATATAAAATCTGCCTCTCCATTCCTTTCTGTGGCTTTAATGGCTTCAAGATGTATGTCTTTGTTTCTGCATTAAAATAATAGTGAAAGTGGTTTTGTGAATCCTAAGACAGATCAGTCAACATAAAACTTTCACTTTTAGACTTAAGGAAATTAATTGCAAGACAAGATTTCTGAACAAAACATGTAATGGACTGTATAAAAATATAATCTCCACAACAGAAACTTTAGAGACCTTTTTTCTTCAATGCATCATGGATGAGAGTGAGAAACACTTGTATGGACAAAAACACTGATGACATGAAAGAGAAGAAGAAATTATTTATGGGGAAATTTTTCATTTGAAAACAAATGAACAAGTTATGCTGAGCTGGTATCTTAACTGGCCTCCATTAATTTAGATACTCACCCATGAACAGATCACCCTGGACAGTTATGGTCTTATTTTATAATTCATGTTTCACATAAAAGGAGGAATTTATCTGTGGAGAGAGCATAGGATTATCATGTAATCAAACTACTACAGGTACAGAAAAGGCTACAAATATAGAGAAAGATGAAGCTGATTACCCATCCTTATTGTCTGAATAAACAGCATCAATGCTATTTCCAGGGAATTTCCTCTAAAATCAGATTGTAGGCAACCTATTGCAACTATATGGATTTTACTGTAAAAAGGAAGAAAATATGATAATTTTAATTGTCTCCACAAGTATGTGAGTATTAAATATTTTTCTCCTGTGACATCACTTGTAGTAAGAGGATCCACAAAATTAAGACATCTGTCTGTACAAACATACTGAATGACACCAAAACATCAAGCTTTGCATCATTACTCTGTGCTATTCAGTTGTTATTCTGCAATATCCAATCTGTGGGTTATGGTCCTGAGCACGCTCCCTCCTCACCGCAAGGTGTCATCTGGTTTGCTGGTGCATTTGGGTCATCTGGGATCAGGCTACTGAGAAAGAGCAAACTGAGAAGGGTCTTTCTTCTCTGCTTGGGAACTCAAACACTCCTTCCTACCTTTCCTGAGTTGCTTGTCAGCATGCTAAGCAAGGTTACTCACCTTACTGAGACCAACCTTGACTTCCTAGCTTGAATTTGGGCCTACCTGGACACTGTGGTGTCTGACCATTTCTAGGCTCCTGATGGGCACCTGTCACAATCCACAGACTGGACTTTGTTTCCTGGTTGGGTACTGTGCCCACAGGATCCGCAGAATTACCCAGAATTGTTAGGGTTTGAAAAGGCCTCTGCAGATTCTCTAGTCCAACACAGGATCCCCCTAGAGCAGGTTGCACAGGTCAGTTTTGAATGTCTCCAAAAAGGATTCGCTCTATGAACCCTGTGGGCAACCTTTTCCAGTGTTCTGCAGTTGCAGCAGCCGTCTTATTAGAGGGTAAAAATGAGCCAAGACACAGACTTTTTGTTTATCACAGCATGAAAAGGTTCCTGGTTTATCCTTCTTCACAGATTAACTCCAACTATTCACTGACTCTGGCTGCAGCAAGCTCCTACGGAGGTTTCCCTTGCAGCCTCTGACTGCTGGTTATTTCCTGCTAAACTGTGACTGCAGGTACTGGTTTGCAGACTCTGAATGCAGGCTTCTACCTAGCTAGACTCTGCCTGTAGGTTCCAAAAACAGGCTCTAACTGCTGACCCACAGCAGTGATTCTCTCTCCCCAGGATCCTTCTTCATGATTGTCTCATTTCCTTTTCCTCAAAGTTCCTCCTCCTTTATGATCCTCTCACCAGCTAACCCACTTCCTTTTATCACACTTATCTTTATTGGATATAGCTGTGGCCCATTGAGGGCAAGGATGTAATAGGTAATTAACACAGCTGCTACTCATTGGGGTGAGATCACCTGTATTCCCTTCTCCTACACTGTGCCACACTCAATGGAAAGAAGTTCTTCCTCATGCTGAAGTGGAACTGCTGTTTTAGTTTATGGCCATTGCTCCTCGCCCTGTCACTGGGCACCATCAAAAAGAATGTGGCACCATCCTCTTGACACCATTATTTGAGATATTTATATTCTTTAGTGAGATCCTCACTCAGAGTCCTCTCCTCTAGATTTAATAATTAATTGAATTGTTGCCCAGCCACCCTCCCACAGCCTTGGCTTCTGGCTCCATACTCTGTCCAAACTCCCCGGTCCCTGACACAGAGCATAGGAGCTAACAGGAGTCAGCTACCACAAACAACATGACATGTAGGTTAGACAACCTTAACCTTGTGAATGTGATAATACAGATGAGGCCAGGCACTTGTTCTGTATTTAACTGCTGTTAAATTTATAAATATACATATATATACTTAGGGAGTCTTAGAGAGGTCAGGTGATTTACATCCTACATTATTTGAAATTGGGACCAGCAAAAGTCTGGGCATGTTGTCAGGGCACACAGATTTGGGTTAGAAGGCAAACTTAATTGCTGTGGGTTGTCACACAGCTCTACCAGGGAACATGGAGCAAGGGCAGGAAGAACAAACTGGGAACATGATATGACAGGGGCACTTTCTGTTGGAACTGAAAGTGATTGTGTCAGGTTGTTCATGATGAGTTCAGAAGACCAGGTGGACTCATTGGGGTTGGACAAGCTCTGGGCTGGAGGAGGCACTCAGAGGTGTGGGGAGCGCAAGTGGAACAGGAAGGGCAGACCCTGACAGAAGGGCCACTCTTAGTTACACTCTCAGCTGCCAGAGAGCCAGGGGCAGTGGGGCAGCTCCAGGCATCAGACATATCCCCAAGGATAGCGGCAGACTGAGGCTGCACCAGGAGATAAGGATGGGCCTGGCTCACCAGGGGCATAGCTGGACAGGACAGGGCAGTGGGAGCTGGAGACCTGCTCTTCTGCAGCATCACTGGGGCAGGGGATGATGGCATTGGGGGGTGCCATGGGCTGTGGACAGGAATTGCCATGATGGGGCCAGATAAGGGACAGCCAGTCCTCAGGATACTGTCACATATGTATAACTTCTACACAATTAATTTTTTTATAATTTATTGTAGCTGATTCTCTAGTAGAGCATTTTTAAAAAATTACTACTTTTTATTTTCATTAGAGACTAAATTTCAGGGTAATATATGGATTTCTAATTTCTGTATTTGTGGTGGTGATACATTGCTTTTCTTTTATTGATAATCCTGAGCATGCAGTCTCAAAAACGTTTCTTAGCTGATTCCTTGTTGGAAAGAACATGAGCAGAAATTCATCAGGAAGCAAATGGTTGCTGTGCTAAAAGGAATGTCATCATGACAGAGAAAAATAAGAATAGACAACTGACATTGCAGATTAATTCATAACATCACAGAATCAATCACTGAGGTGTGAAAAGTACCTTAGACAGGGGCAGCCATCAATACCAGATTAACACTTGTCTTAGCTGCTGCTGATTTTCTTTTATAAAATAAGACCAGTGCTGGTGGTAAAAAAAGCCCTTACTTATTCAGTATCTCAGCTCTTAAATATTCAAATTTCACTTCTGTTTTATAGGCAGTATGTATGTCTTCATTTAAATTATGTATTCCATTTTTTCCATTTCCTTTCAAACTGATATGTGGTTTATTAAAGATTTTTAGGTATTCTATGCTTTTATTTAGATTTTTTAGGTGTTCATTTTTGGTACCTTATTGTTTCTGCTGGAAAAATAAACTGTAACAGCATAGTTTTACACCTCAGCAAATAATCTGCAATTAAATCATCTGGACAAATGAAATGAGTTTATATTATTCGTGAAAACAGTGGCTGAACTTCTCTCTCATTTGCAGGTCATTTATCATTTCCCTTTTTATTTTCAGAATTTGACAAGTAAGAATTTTCCACTTTCTGCTTCACAAAACTTGTATTAGATATTAGATAATTGTGTTAGATATGCTTAAGATCACATATACTTTGAGAATTAATATGAGAACAACTACAAACTACAGCCAATTCTTTTCCCTTTAAAAATTAGATTTTCCCCATTTTTCCTCCTTTTGTAGGCAGGAGGAAGTGGTGAGTATTTTAAAAAGAAAATCCTAAAGGTCTTTGAGGATTTATTTCAACAATTCTTGTGGATTATTTGAAACCTCTCACCTGCTTGTTATCTGTGTTAGTAGTATTCACTTAGTGTATTTTTACAGTCCAGAAAAACTCTCATTATTGTGCATACTTTGGCAAATAATACAATGATGATTTAGGAGCAATTTATGAATGCTATTTTAAGCTTCCTGAAGTGGACCCAAACCTTACACATTGAATATGAAAGGTACAGCATTTGAACATATATTTTTTCTTAATGTAAACAGCCTAGAGGGTCACTATTAGGAGGGCAATGTTTTTTAGTTAACTGACTCTCATTAATCTGGTGCAAACACAATGGGACTGTTCCACAAATTATAGCAATATCGTGTGAACACTTCAAACACTCCAAACTCTGTCTTCCCTTTCCCTACATTTTTATCCCTTTTCCTGCATTCAGTATACATCTACTATCTCCTGTTCTATCATTTTAGAAGACTATCAGTCTAAAAGATTGTCATGGATCCTGAGATTTCCTGTGACTTCACGGGATTAGTTTTAATGTGCCTCTATTCAGACTGTGGCTACACCTGAAATTTTAAGGTCTTTGGTGCTTTTTAAACATATGTGAACACTGTTTTCCTTTAAATTCATACCTACACTTTCTGTGAAAGAACTGAAAGTGGCACATATAAAGTATTTAATTGACAGGAGCAGGTCTGAGGTTTCTTCTTGCCTGTTATAAATTAATAATGCATAAAAGCCATCCAGCCATCCCTCACGACAACATTTTTCTTCAGCTGTTCAGATAAAGACCAGAGCTATTACTTGAGATGACCATTCATCATTGCAACCAAAGGTACTGTCCAAATTACTCCAAGACAGCTTGATATTACACAGGATAAGTGACCTACAAACTCATGATACTGAAATCCAAAGTAATCTCTGGTTTTATTTCCACAATGTTAATATCTTGATAATGAAGTATTTTGAGATATTACATTAAAATATTGTAATCATATTCTAACACTGAAGGTTAAAACTAAAAAAACCCCTAAACTTTCATGTACATTTCTTAGAAGCTAATGTGCTTCACTTGCAATTTCACAGAGTAATATGATGGTAATAGAAGTGAAGATTAAAAGTAATGGAAGTTTCTTTTGATTGTTCATTGCAAATTCTTTTCCTTTAAAGTCTTACATGTCAAACAGGCCACCTGCAGAAGAAACTAAAGACATCTAGTTGTTTTAAATAAATTATAAGGTAACAACACCCTTTACTTTGTCTCACTGAGTAAATGGAATTATCATGGTTTTCTGAATTGTTTTGTGTAAATCTTTGCTGCAGTGTATGTTCATTAAATTATGAAACTAAAGAGAAATTTTAGTTGTTAAAAAAAGGAAACTTCTCAGGAAGGGGAAAAATGTAAACAGTAATTTGATTTAATTAGGCATTTTACTAAATTATAAAAAATATAGTCAATGCTTCAGATTTGCCATGTTTATATTGACTTTCTCAACTTTTAATAGCAGTCTTTTAAGACTGGGAAGATTATTAGATGTTTTGACATAGCCTCCAAGTCCACTGTTGTTTCAGCCAGACCCTCTTGAATTCTCATAATCACTTTCCCCAAAACAGTCCTGATAGAGGACAAATATTCAATAAAACAGCTCAGTGAAATACAATGTAGATTTCATGACAGTGCAGTTTTTTCCCAATCTACATGTTCAGCCTTGTTATCTAATGCAGGGAAAAAAGCAAAGTGATTCAGTTTTCTCCATTTTATATTATTCCATCCCATTTGACTGCAGAGACTGTTCCACTCCAAGGAGTGATCATCAGACAGAGACAATACCTAATTAGGCTTGGTTAGTGTTTGCTTCACACCTCAAGACCAAGCTGTTCAGAACATGGATGAAATTCTGTCTCCCTGCAAGAAAGCTCCCACTGACTTTACAGAAGCTACAATCTCATGAGAGGATTCAGGCTAGCACTCGCCAGACTTAGAGCAGACTAAAGTCCTAAACACTTCCCTTGCTCATGTTACTATCCCAGAAAATCTCACTGTCCCCTCTAGAGCAAGAAAGGTGTGTCAAATCTTTCCAGTAGTAATATTAGATGATCCTATCCTTTACCTACAACAGGACCAACACAACTGTCTCACCCTTTCTACTTCTAACTTATTTCTTTTGTGCAGAAGGAAAACTGACCTCTGACTCCCACTTTCCAGAGGTACCTCCCCCACACCTCTATATTTGGCCTAGACAAACATTCAGTGCAACAGATCTTTCTGGAGACTAAACAAAATAAATCCATCTGATCAAAGAACAAAGTATACTTGTTTCCATTGCAGACTTTTTCTGGACTTCAATTGGATGGTTTGTTCCAAGATAGATGAAAGTTGTTCTGTCACTATCAGGCTTTCAGGTACAGTATAGAGAGCGTGATATCTTACTGTAGTGTATTTGCAATTTTTTCTTCAGCTCTCATTTTTTTTGGATTTTAAAATATTTTAAATAAAACGGTTTATTTTTTACATTTTTACCATACCTATGCATCAGGAATTGTAAATAGTCCAACTGTCAGTAAAAAGGAAGTTTCATTACTTTAAAGATGTGTTTATTTTTTCAACAATTGGAATGACATAGAATGGAAATTACACTTGGAAAAGCTTGTCTCAGTCACAGGATTCATTTGCTGCAGCCTATGACTCCTTAACCTCTAAAAATGACTCATTTGAACCCTACACATAAGCATATTTAGATGTCATAACCTATTCATTAGTGGGAAGAACAGAAAGATTAAAAAAATCCAAAGAAACCCTAAATGAAGGTTGATTTTGTATGCACTTGCTCACACATATCTTAGAGTTACAATACCACAGCTAAGAATAATTACTGAGGAAAAGGACAGAGAGCTGAGATGAACACTGTGAAGTTCAAATGCGCAAACCCTCTCTGTTCCAGAAGTGAAATGACATTCTCTGACTTGAGTGAGAATTTGCATAATGTGGCAAACCTTGTTTCTTATCTTCACATAGTTGTTCTTGCTCTGGAATTACCAATTTTCAAGGAGCATTTCAAAATGTATGCAAAAAAGGACTGCTCTTGAACCTCTATATTCTCATATCCATTCGGAACACACGTCAGGGGTCTGTTTAACCTCTGTCTCTCCCAAAATGCTGCTTACATGACAATGATCAACTTCTTAAGTTGCCACCACAGAAAAATAATTAAAGGCAAGTTTCGAAGGAACAGTAATTGTTACAGAAAGCATCTCAATGTTTGAAAGCAAATCATGTTTTGTTACAAGGTCATATATGAAATTATGTGTTGCCAATGTCACATATCTTGGAAAAACTATTTCAGAAGGCACATGTGTGCATCTGGCAAACAAAGCTATTTTAAGTGTCTGTTTGCTTTTGCCATGCAGCACATTTCTATATTGCTTTCATCTGTGTATGTGGACTCTGCAAGGAATCAGGAAGATTAAGCTGAACATATCCACTGTAACTGCAGGTATGCAGAGACTTTAAAGAGTTTTATGACTAATATCCTTTGTCTCACATTCTATGATAGCATTAACATTGTGGGTCTGAAGAATGCTTGCAAATGATGAAATTATTTTTGTTAATATCAAATATGAGTAGAATTTTACTGAATCCCTGAAAGATTTTTAGAGTTAACACAGCTGCAAAGTATGGTAAGAAAATCTTGGTTTGTTTCTTGTTGCTTTTCTAGTTTTTCTTTTTCTTCTTTTGTTTTTCCTCCTTTCCCCACTTTTCAAGTGAAAAGCTGAATATTCAAATGGTCTAATTTTCAAAAAGGTAATCCAATTTCACTCATTCTCTGTAAGCACCATATTAACTAAAACTGAATATTTGACCAAGTAAGATTTAAGAGACTCTCCAACTTTGTTCCTCAATCTATAAATCATTGTAGGCTTAGGGCTTTGATATTTCTCTAATGCAATTTCTTAGTTTTGTACTTGGGATATTTTACTTCTTGAGTAAAAAACAGCAATATGAGAAGAAATACGTAAGACAGTTATTCCCATGCTGCACTAGTGAGAAGAACATGGCATTGGCACAAGTGAGTCTGAACTATGAATAATTTTAGTGGAGGTAAGGATTTGAAGTTACACAGGAAGTATCAAAAAATGTCTTCATGATGATGCTTGAAAAAAATACCCTCACACATTCATTTATTTATGCTACAATTCAAAAGCTTATGTAATAACATTCAACTATTTAACATCCACTTGAATTGCTGTACACTGTGACTAATGTTATTAAATAAAACCAAGAGCTTTTAATGGGATTTCTCACACTTTTCCAATTCTTACTATTTCTATTGTACAAAAAATAGAAAAAATAAAAACAATAAAAACAAACTGTGTTTTAGTTTGTTTCCTGAGCATTTTCATCTGCAGAATATGGTGAAAAAATATTAACTTTCAAGGCACCTGTGAAATGTCACAGAAAAGAAAAAGCATAGACTGCTTTCTGCTCCTACCTCCCCCCCTTTGTACAGTTGTCCTTGGCAAGATGAAATAAGTGAAATGAATCATGTGCTGTCACCATTATTGAGCAAGTCCTGATAGCTTTAGCTCGAGGTTAAGGTTAGAAAATCTCTCTGAAAATTACAGTTTGCTTTCTCTCTCCATATCTCAGGCTGAAATGTCTGTTTTTAAAATCTGTTTCTCCCTCCCTCCAAATCGATGCAATCAGGCTTTGCTGAAAAATTGAAAAATTATGTTCTTCAGCTTTTGCCTGTTTCTCTGAAAGCAAACAGAAACTCTTGACATTTTTTTGAACTCATCAGGTATAATTCCATATTATTATCTAGAGGTCCTGTCTTCACATCTGAAAGCAGACTGCTTGCACTTTTCCTTGATGGTAGACTTGTTTGCTGATTAATATTACTGTATTAATATCATAATAATATTACTTTTTATTTCTACACACATACCAATTTTGCACACATGGAAAAGCTATTCTGTTATTTATTTTTTTTCCCCAAAGTATGACTAGAGCAGATTTAAGCATTTCACAAAAATAATGCTATAGAAATTAGAAGTGTTTGTAGTATAACAATTCTGGAAACGGATATGGTTGCTCTTTCAACCTATTCATTGAAAAATGAAGCCAGAAATAAACTCACACAGTGTCAAGTGCTGGGATGACATCTCAGGGCTGGGCTCTGTTTAATCACCAAGCTAAAGAATCTATGTGTACGTGTCACATCTCTTATTCAGTTGGTTTTGACTTGTTTGATTTATGCAGAAACCTAAAATCAGAGTAGGAATAGTGATATAGCTTGATAACATGACAAACGCATCTGGACCCAAGAACCTGTAAGCTTCACTGTGCCTGGTAATACAATAATATGCAGGTAGCAGAAGTTAAAAAATAAAGCAACTGAGAATAGTTACATGAATTTTCTTTGTGAAGTTAATTGAAGAGGGGCTGAAAATATCCACAATTTTACAGACAGGAAACAAATAAATAAATAGTGGTAAATGTGATCTGTGGAAGTCAAGCTCTCTAGAAAAGAATAAAAAACATTCCTTCCTAATTTAAAATTTTATATACAGTTCTTGGTTACCTGCATTCTGAGGAAGAAAATGATGTAAGCATAAGTCAATGAAACGTTTGTTTCTCTGTCTGTGAATAACTTAGAAGCATGTGGTAGATAGGATACAAGATCAGGCCATTTAACTGAAAATACATAGTATAAATATGAATCTCTACTTGTGCATTCAGATCTGTTGCCTAAACAAAAGTGTCCAGTGCCATTTTTTATGACACTGTCCTGCATATGTACATCATCTGTCATTCCAGGAAGGATTCGTCTCCTGGAGTCTTGTGCTGTATCTGACAGAATTGTGCAGATCTCATCTGCCACTATACATATATATGTAGGCAAGTTAATAAGGTCCCTAATCAGTATAGATAATGGAGCTTTAGATCTATTCAGCAGACCAAATGAAGGTGCCTAGTTTATGGTGACATGAGCAGCTTTGAAGGTAACACTGATCGTACTGACCAAAGGCTTGAGGTAGGTTCACTTTTATACTATCTGAGATACAGAGCATCAGAGACATTTCAAACTGTAATTGCTTTTCTAACTATGGGCAAGTTTACACTGAATACAGTGATCCTGATGGGTCCTTCCCAGCTTGAAATGTTCTATGATTCTATTACTTTGTGAAATGTAAGCAGTGTGAATACGTATCTATGAAGGAACTCTCAGTTTGTGTTATTCTTTGACAAATGCAGTTGAAACACTGTTCTTAAAGCAAGCGGTCAGTAGAAGTGTGGCAAAAAAAAGTATACATCCTTCATTATGCAAATTTTCCATCTAGTTGTTTTTGTTTGGTTGTTTTTTGGTTTTTTTTTTCCCCTTTAATTCCCTTAATGCACATTAGAGACAATTTTGTTTCCTGCTAATTTTAGAGCTTTATTCTGTTGCCACACCTAATTTTGTACATCATGAAGATGTTTGTGCATCAGCTACTGGGGCCCTAGATGCTCCTTCAAAAGGCAATGGTTCTTGTGTAACCTTGCCACACTGTGTGAACATTTCAGGTATTTTGAGATCTCTGATTGCAACATACACTTTCCTTTAGGCAAATAAATTAACACCTAATATTTCACAATGAAAAAACAATTAAGGGTTTTGATAATGGCTCCAGCACACAAAAATAGTGGCAATTACATGCAAAACAGCAATTCAAACAAAGTTTATGCACTAAAAATGCAAGCAATATTAATAATTGCTGTTTCTGGAGTAAGAAAACACAGTGAGTGAACAATCCAGTGACCTATTCTCACTTACACTCATCTGATACAGAATGTCATTATGCTCAGATTCATTTAAAATGAAATGCAATTTTTTTCAGTGCTACTTCACAGTGTGAAATGATGCAAATGAAAATTAAGCCTTGGATTTTCCCTACAGTGTATTTTGGTGAGTTCTAACTACAGTTACATTCACAGAAATTTAGAAGAAGTTATGAGATTTCAGCCAGTAAGAATGCTACTCACTATTTCAAATCCGATTTTAAGGTTTCTGTTAATTCCATGCTGTGTAGGCTAAATCATTGAGAATGCTGCAGATTGGATTTTCACTCAGCCAGTTTAATGTTTGAAGTTAAAAGTATGCTTAAGAATTTTTTTTTTTTAATTTTACTGCTTCAGACTGAAATGATTTGATTTCTCACTCCTGACAAGAAAGTCAAATGAATATTTTTGGATATTTCAAAACAATATCCTGGTAAATGATGCAAATTGGGTATCTAGAAATCCAACAAAGAAATTCATGATCTGGCATCACATAAGTGATAGAAGAGATCAGAGTGAGGTTTGAAAAGTATCAATCGATATAACCTTTTATAAAGTGGAAAACTATTTTGGATTCTAAGTTTTATAATTTAACATCTGAAAGATTTTTTCCCTAGGATTCTGCCAGTTTTTATAAGAGATTACCTAAGATTGGGAGTCAAAAACCTTCTTCGAAGTAGAAAAAAAATCAAAAGTAAATTTTAGAATTCTTTGTTCATAAAGAATGCATAAAAATATTTAGTGACTGTTCTGTAGCAGGGAAAGGGAGGAGCAAGGTGGGTATTGAGAAAGAGGAAGAGATGTTGCAGGTTTCTTGCTGGCTTTAATAAAAAGGATCCAACACTAAGATAAAATCTATCTATTAAGAAAGAATTTGAAGAGGAATATAGGTAAGTAAATATTACGCACGTTGAAAGGCTGTAGGAAGAAGCCACTCAGGCAACATCCATGCAGCATCAGATGGTCACAGGATGGATATTGCCGCATCATACTACACAGATCCTCACATCGCTCAGTGGGATACTGTTACAGCAGCCCCCTCATTAGAGGGTAGAAATGAGCTGAGACAGACTTCTTGTTTATCACAGCATGAAAAGGGTCCTGGTTTATTCCTCTTTACAGCTTAGCCATCCTGACTTCACCTATTCCCTGACTCTGGCTGCAGCAAGTTCCTGCAAGATTTCCCTTGCAGCCTCTGACTGCTGGTTATTTCCTGCTAAACTATGACTGCAGGTATTGTTTTATAGACTCTGAATGCGAGCTTTTACCTTGCTAGACCATGATTGCAGGTCCCAAGAACAGGCTCTAACTGCTGACCCAGACTAACCTCACAGCAGTGATTCTCTCCCCAGGATCCTTCTTCGTGATATTCTCCTTTCCTCAAGACTCCACCTCCTTTATGATCTTTCCCTCATCACCTAACCCACTTCCTTTTATCACACTTATCTTTATTAGATATAGCTGTGACCCATCGAGGTGAGGATGTATTGAGTAATTAACACAGCTGTTACTTTTTAGGGGCAAGGTCACCTGTATTCCCTTCTATAGGATATTACATAACTTTCTTATAAGAAAACAGATATTTTCATACAGAACTTCTTGCTGCAATTTTAGATGAAGGCAAGGCTTAAGTGACGTGATTGACAGGACCAAGTGGAGCTGTTTGGAGGCTCCTTGTTCTAAGTTTATCTGTAGCCAAGGGTTTTGTGCAGCCCAACAGAGCCTGAAGGCCACCCTGGACTTGCAGCACGGTGCAGCAGAGGCTTGAACCTACTCAGGTGAACTGTACTGTGGATCAGTAATCGCTTTACTTCCAGCAGCTTCCTGGCCAAGATCATTACAGTGACTGAAAGTATTCTGGAAAGTAAGACCATCTGAAAATCTCCAAGGTAATGAAATGTTTATCCTCTAGGTATATTTAGCCTTTAGAGAGTAATATGAAAAAGCCATAGCAGAAGCATGTTTTAGTCAGTGTAACTGAAATTGAGTATCCCCCAAGGACAAATTCAGTACAAGAAAATAAAATGAATTTGGGATCTTTCTGAAATGTCCCCTGCATAAATTCAGTTTAATTCACATGAGCTGTGAAAGGAGAACCCCTTGATAAGGAAATATAGTCTTATAGTCTTATGAAGTTAAATATAAAAATCTATTCTCTCCACTGCCATTCACTATAATTGGATTTCTGTCTGAATAGTTTGACTGAATACTGCATGATCAACAAAGATGGCAGAATCTCATCCTAAATTTCAGTAAAAGTCCCCTAAGACAAGAGACATACATGTAAGAGTCAGTTTTACAATATAAAATACAATAATTTATGCTTTCATCTGCAAGATAAAAATTATATGAAAAAGGCTAGAGTTTTACTAAATAAATGTACCAGTCTGACAGTCTAAATGGAGGCATAACTGTCACTGTATTCCTTGTTATTTAGCAAGAAAACCTCAGTGATACATTAGCCATACAATAGGTGTTGCTAAGTAACAAAGAAAAAAATTCTTGACAATAATGGAGGCTTACTTGTAACCATAAGAAAAGAAAGCTTATGGGCTTAGTAAAGAATAAGAGAAGGTAAAGAAAATTTATGGTATAATTTCTTCTTTTTCCTTAAAAAAATACCCCTGTTTAGATCTCACATCTGGTCTTTTAAGTCAATCCTTGGTTTATTTCTTTTCATTGTCAAAATGAGATTTCATTTCTTTTTAAATGCTGCTGAACATGGACTAGACATAGACTTTTCTCCACTGAAGATAATTATTTAAAAGCAAGATTTTTATCCTGCCTATACAGATGCTCACTCTCACATTTAAGTGAAAGCTTATTTTGCATTAGAGATCTGGATCAAACCCTTAGTGATAGGCTTTTTAGAGAAAGAGAAAATCACTGATCAGACAGGTACTGTATTGCTTTGTGATGTACCAATATGCTTCAACAAAAATAACCTCGTAAACTAGATCCTCCAAATAGAATGAGGAAAAATTATGTTTAAATTTATGATATGAACTGTATTTTGCTTATAGAATTGATGTTCTTTCCTGGAATTATGCTAGTCTAATGCTGAATGGTAAGTTTAACATGACTTTTTAAGCCATAGTTAAGTTGGCATAAGAGATCTCTGAAAATATGTACTAGTCTTACAGGAGTACAAAGTTTAAAGAGGTAGAAATATTAAATATATATGAGTTAATGTAATGCATTTTCTTTCACTGAAATTATTTAATGGAACTTAATAGGAATAAAATCATTAGGGAGTTGTTGAATGTAAAGTTTTAATGGAAGTGCTTTGAAACATATAGAACTGTATTAAGAATTATGTCCATTAAAACTCTTCTCTACTTTATGATATAAAAATTTCCTTTTTTATCTATTTGTTATAATATTAATTTTGCTTTGGGCATAAAAATATATGGAAACAAACAAAAATAGGTTTTCAATTGATGTATACTAATAAATCTATGTAATTCTCTGCAGGCAAGAAAAATAAACCCTCCTGCTTTCTAAAAACTTTGATTCTAAATGGAACTATCGTATGACAATTATATGTGGCTAATGCATTGTGGGTTTATTCCTCAAAGAATACATGTGGGGTTGTTTTGGTTTAGAAGTCAGGTATCCACTAGGGAAAGCTGGAGTTTCCTTGGAATGGAGAATGTTAAAAATACAAATGTCATAGGACAAAAAAAAAAAAAAAAAAAAAAAAAAAAAAAAAAAAAAAAAAAAAAAAAAAAAAAAAAAAAAAAAAAAAAAAAAACACCAAAAACCCAGAAAACCCGACAGAGTCAGGGACACAACCTGACACCCTGTTGGTCAGGGTGTTTGGAAGCAGTCCTCCTGGAGAAACAGATGTGGCTCTATTGGAGTAGACGATCCTGTTGAAGAAGGGTCCAGTGATGCTGAGATGAGTCTGATCTTCCTCTGAGGTCCAGTGGAAAACAGGATTGCTGGTCTGAGTCTCGTTTTTTATCTAGTTAGGGACCCTGGAGCCCCCACCCACTGGGTGGAGCATCTCACAATGGGATGATGTAAATGTATCATGTCATTGGTGAGCCTTAATGGCCCATTAGCAGAAAATATCCCCCTGGAGGGAGGATGGGTGGTGAAAGAGATAAGGAACAATACCCCACTCAGTTTTAATAGCTGAACCATTACCAGAAAGGCATCCACCCCCCTTCCCCCAAAGCAGCAAAAAATAAAGACAAAATATTTCCCCAACTGCTTTCAGCAGATGAAAATAGAATACAATTTTTTGCTTCCATAACCCAAGACAGGTGTTTTTTTTGTTTGTTTGTTTTTTTGTTTGTTTGGTGGTTTTTTTTGGTTTGGTGGGGGTTTTTTTGTTGTTGTTGTTTTTTTTTTTTAAGAAAAAAGTCTTCAAGTTCATACATTTGCTTATAGGTAGCTATTTATTTTTACTGTCTGGAGAATTAGATAAAATTTTTTTGTAAAAACATAAGGGACCTTAAAGGCTATCTAGCTTGAACACCCCTGTCATGGCCAGGGACACCTTTCACTAGAAAAGGTTGCTCAAAATCCCATCCAACATGACCTTAAACTTCTCCAGAGACTGGAGCTTCCCTGGCAACCTGTTCCAGTGTCTCCCCACCCTCTCAGTGAAGATGTCACTCCTAATTGTAAATCTAAATCTGCCCTCTTTCAGTTTAAAACAATTACCCCTGGTTCTCTCACTAGATACCTTTGTAAAAAGTCTCTCTCCAGCTTTCTTTCCCCTTTAAAAGTTGCTAGGAGGTCTCCCTGGAGCCTTCTCTCTCCATGGTGACTAACGCTAACTCTCAGCCTGTCTTCACAGGAGAGGTGCTCCAGCACTCTGATAATTTTTATGATGTTCCTCTAGATTTGTTCTAACAGGTCCATGTCTTTAATATGTTGAGGCCCCAAGGACACAGCTGGACAAGGGCAGAAAAGAGGGAGATAGTCACATCCCTCAGACAGACAGTAGAAGCTGAAGATAATTTTTTCTTTGCTTAAATTTGGCATCCAGATGTCATCAGAAGAAAAGGTCTCCATATTCCACTGACTATATTAGCTCAAATAAATGAGGCAAGATAGCATAGGGTGATCGCAAATTGCATGGCTTCTATCCTTAGAAAATTGAAATATAGCTTCTTATTTTCAGTTCAATAAAAAATTAAAGTCTATATGTTGATTACTTTTTTCTAGTGATTAAATTATTTTGTGTATCAGGTTAAGTAGAAGTAGAGCCAAATTTCTGTACTGCCAATAAATGCAGTTTCCTGTTTCGAAACTAATAATATTATAAAATTTGCTAGTTGTGGGGGAAGGTTGACTTTGTGTATGGTTAGTTTGGTTGGTTTTCTAGGTATTAACAGCATTACTACGGCCACTCAATATTCATTTTTTCCTACTTGTGTGATGAAATTTAAAAATTTGATTTCAGAAGAAGATACAAAACATTTATAACAGGTTCCTCCCATACTCTAAAAGCACTTAGATATCGGCTTTGCTGTCATGATGAGAATGTTATTATTGTACCATCTGGGACAACTCACAGACATAATATTAGGCATTTTTAAGTATACCATCTAACCAGAAACTCTGCCTATTCAAGTTTATGACAATAAAGATTATCACCTTTATAAAGGTCAATTTCAACTTAACTTAGAACATATCTTTTGTTTTTAATAGTGGTACAATTCACGTTTAAAATTTTCTCTGTTGCTTCTTTTCCACTTCTACAGAACTCAACTTATTTCAGCTCACCAAAATGATTTTCAGGACTTCTTGTAGCTTGAAATAGCGGAGGATCACCACTGATACCTACTAGTGCAGTTCACATACATCTGGAGAAAACCAGGACCACCCATCCTAAATCTGAGACTTTACATACAATTGAAAGGGGGTTAATGTGGTACAAACACTCTTCACAAAGAAAGAACATTGAATGTTGGAGATTGAATTGATTTTAAAAGGTGAAGTTAGATAAATTGTAAAGTAATATTTTACTGAATTTGCATGTGACATTATTTCTGGAGGGCCAGCCACTTGAGCTGTTTCAAAGTTCATACAAAAACACTTCTACTGAAATTGTGCAAGTATCCGTTTCTTTGTTTAAGATTGTTACCAGCGTAAAGCCTATATCACAATTCTAAATAGCTTCTCTAACATGGAGTTCTGATGCAGGAGTGTTGCAATCTTATAACTTTGGCTTCATTTTAGATCTTTTGTGTTTGAACTATAAGTTTAAAGTCAAACCCAAGAAATTATGTACAAGAATCAGTTTCTTTGTTGAAGTAAAGCATGTACTGACAAGTCTGTCTTTCTGTAGACAGCTTGCATAGCCTTGCACGGTATTATGCTACTTTCTCACTACACTTAAGAGACTTAAGGTATTGTATTCAGTAGCTAGCCTGAAGTAGATTATCAGAAAAAGAGAACTACAAAATTATCCAGGTTGGAAGGGATGCCAAGAAATCTCTGATACAATTTTGCTTCAAAGGATGGTCAACACTGATTTCACTAAGTTTTTTAAGTCTTTATTCAGCTGAGTCTTGAAGACCTTCAAGGCCAGCATTGTAAATGTTCTTCATCCACTCATGGAACATCAATTCCTCTTGCTAATTTTCCTGTGCTGTGTGAATTTGTGCACATGAACTTCAGGTAGGTCAGCTTCTAATGTTCTTTATCCTTCACAAGACCTCCCTTACACCCATCACTCTGCTGTATATATATCCTTGCCTTACCTTTCTTCACTTAACTGAAGGCTCTTATCACCATCTGATGATATGAATGATTTATAGTCTTCATCACCAGTCTGGCGAGTCCTGTAATCAAGATGATTCATCCACATTTTGTCAGACAAATCTCATGTCTCACTAGCAGTCCTTATTCTTAGAAATCTCTGTCATAAAAAAATCAAAGCACTGCTGGTGACAATGCTGCTAATCTGCTTGTTGTTTCAGGATACCTCAGGAACCTCTGCCTGAGGCTTTCCCATCATCCACAGGACCAAGGGGAAAACCGTCTTTGTCCTTACCTCTCTGTACTCTCTTCTGATTGCTCCAGATCTCCCTTGGCAATATTAACAGTACACACATGGATGATCAAAAATCTGAAGGCTGCATGAGACTTGTCATCCTCTATGCAACATTCTGGATCCAAACTCCATCAAAGAATTAATCTCCTGTGGTAGCAGTTCTGGTTGGCAGGTGGGTGCTTTTATCTCTTGCAGAACAGAGTCTCGAAGCACCTTTGCCAGCTGCTTCCTCTCAGCACTAATTCTTGGTTCATGCAAACCTCCTAGTCATCCTCCCTGAAGTTTCACTGTCTTTGCTTTCCCTAACAAGTGAGGCCACCATTGCTCTCACTCCACGCTGCCCCAGGTAAAGCAACAGATGTGAGCCCTGGGAGGCAGCATCCTCTGTCTGAAGATGCGTGGGACCCATGATCTCCAATGTTCCAGGGTTCTTATGCCAGCCGAGGGTGGATACTGACGCTGGTGAGGACAGTACCATTGCCATGCAGTCCCACTGTCTGCAGGAGAGTTCCTGGAGCCCCTTTGCACCCACTGCAAGAAAAGTGTCCCACAAACAGCCAGAATCTCTGTAAGCTTACTTGTCTTGCTGGGCACTATGATCTGAGTCACTAGCTGAACATACATCCAGACTGTAGAGGAACAATAGGTCACTACTCGTCAGAAGGCAGTTGTTTAACAAACAACTTAAAACCAGTTTGTTTTAGCAACAAAAAGAATATGAACACAGAGGGACCAGTATTCTGGGATTTGCATATTTGGTAGTGAAATTAAATAGAGAACTTTCTTAATTGCTTTTTTTTTTCCCCTTCCCATTCCAACTCAGGAATAGTTGAGCATTTATAACTAAAATACTATGATAATGAAAATATGAATAATTATAAATTTGATAAAAAATATCAGGAGCGAAATCTGCACTTCACAAAAGCAGAAGCCCTGAATATTCTAAAGGACATGGAAATGAGATTTGAGGACTTCAAGGGAGCTTTTATCCTTTTATAGGATTATTTTTGGTGCAGTTTCAACTGCTGCCTAGAGTAAATCTTCATGCCAGCATACAATTTTCTGGAAAACTAATTATTGTTCTGCTGGATCATAGGTGAGGTAAGTAGGGATATCTATTTTTAATGTTCCTGGAATCTCAATTTTTACGACCTTGTTTTCCACTCTTAGTTTTGCCAGGTTTCAAATATTTGGAATTAAGTAGCTATGTATGATGTCTCCTGCTTAAATACTCTTCAAACACTTTTTCAGAATTTGGTGGGAGAAGTCAGGGAATAGTTGGTTGCCCTCCAGAACCCCCAAACTCCCAAGCACTTTCTGTCATACTTAGGGGCAAGAATGTCTTCTTGTTTAAATTCTCAAGGTGGTCAGCTTGCTTTTTATTACTCAGTTAATACCATCAAAGTATAAGAACTAGACAAATTCTTATATAGTTGAACTTTTTTTTTTTTTTTTTTTTTTTTTTTTTTTTTATTTTTC
>VYXD01003406.1:746914-829604 GCA_013397195.1 Hylia prasina
TTTAGAATTCTATGATTCTCAATTCTGAAATTGTTAACTACCTTGGACATCTGATACATTTCAACTAACCTGCGCATACACCTTTCTCTGAGAAGAACTGAGCTCATGTAAACTGAGTAATTTAAGCAGTGAGGAATATTTTCCTTAAACAATTCTTTATGACTGAAGCATTTAAATCAGGAAGTTCTGGGGATTTTGTGCTCTTTGTGTTTTCTTTATTAACAATCAGAGCCAAAAAATAAGAAGAATGAAAAACCTTCTTAAATAAGCCCAAAGAATAAGGAGAGTATAAGTGAGACAGGTGATACAGAAATCAGAAATTTGACTGAACAACTGAATATTTACATTCACTGAATTTTATTTTCTACTCCATACCTGAATTTTTTTATATCTTCATTTTGATACAGCTCAATGTTGAAACATATTTCTGAAAAGGTTACTGAAAATACTTTGCTGCCTTAAACAATACAAAACAAATAAAAAAGAAAACAAAAAATCCCTAATCAGTGTGGTTTAGTATATGTGTGTCTTCTATTTGCCTGTGGGAACCTAACAAAAAATGCAGATTTTATGTATTTATGTATATATATTTATATTTTCATTGTTTAAATAAAAGATTCTACATTTCTTATGTTTGATTTGGCATAAACAAAAGGTTTGTACACTGTAAGCACACAAATATTGGTAACTTCTTCCCAAAGATGGTGTAAACCAGAAAAATATAAGTTGTCTTTTATTTTGTGTTTCCAGTAATGCAAAGATTCTTTTAGTTAAGTCAAGTAAAATGATGTGTAGCTTCTACAACCTTCAGCATAATCTTATCAGTGTAATATTAGGAACATTAATCAAGAAGATATCTGAAAATAAAAATAAAATTTTCCTATTCTATAGTAAGTAATGTATGGACTTCCCTCCAGATGGTATCAAGCAAAGCACTTTTGGCTATCTTCTAAATTACATAATTCAAAACTACTCTTTTGTGCAGAGTAGGAATTCTGTCCTTGACAGACTATAACTCATGACCTCTTTGTTGTGAAGGAAAACCAAATGCTGCTAAGGAAACCATTATTCATTTTACCTAGGTTTTCTCAAAGGGAAGATATGGTTTTATGAGATTTGAAATGATTGTGCCTTGATAATTGTTGTTTTGTGACTTCAAGATTTATAAGGTTAAACAATATTATCAACATTACGTTTTAAAGGGTTAAAACTGAATGGAAGTTTTTTTTGAGGTTATCTATCAGAAGTGGTACAGTTAGAGCATTATGACATGTTAAATACTACTGCAGTATCTCAAACTTCTGCATCAATCATAACAGAATGATTTATTTCCCTTCTTTATTATGCATATAAAAATATATTGTGTCAACTACATGTTCTTAAGTGTAAAAATGTACAAAGGACAAACTGCTGATGAAAAAAACAAGAAGTTTGAATATGAGCACATCTGACTGCCATTCTTTCTGAATTCTGAGAGTAGTCTTCATTTATATTGTGAAATTTAACAAGGGACAATAAATATTAAATTTTTACTCAACAGACTGAAATAATGTTTGTATTTAACCTAGTGTGTTTGGTTCTCTGAACAGTAAAAGCTCATATCTTCCAGGTGAGATGTGACAGCAAAGTTCACCATGTTCAATAAAGATCAAATTGATATATTTTCAAGAGTCAAAGTTTCAGACTGAGTGGGGTCAAAGTTTTCTGGTTGTCAGTAATATAGATTATGGTTAATGCTCTTTTGATATCTTTGAGACCCTGCTTGTCTTCTCCTGAAATCCATGGAAAAAACCCTGACTGACATGTTGAAGCCTTGAGCTCTTAGATATTTTTTCATTTTTTGAAGTAGGCAATAGTATAATAAAAAAGGTCAATCATACACATTTTACTCATGCAGCCAGTGATTTTACCAGAGAATATAATTATTTGCATAGCAAATTACTCAGTTGAGTAATGCCTTGAAGGTCAGATCCTGCACTGTAAAATATTTAATGATTTCTAAGGATAAAATGATTTAAAAAATCCCCAGTTTCATTAGAGCATTCTTTTTATAAACAAATGCATATATAAATATACATATATAAATAAATGTAAATTATGCCTTTTCAACACTAGCAACTAAGAGTTTGGTGTTAACAATTAACTACAAGTGCTGTACTTAGTCTAAAATTTTGTTTAGAAAAAAAAGACAAGTTTGCCATCTTTGATTTTTAGTTCTCAAAGCCATTTCTTAAATTAATGATCATTCATTTGTTTTAAGTTGGCTGGTGAAAGAAAGACTTAAATACTGCATTAATGCATATTAGCTGTAGATAATCTGCTAATATGGTAATGTGCATCTGGTTTATTCCCTAGTACTGAGAAAATAGTGATTTGTTGTGGTTTAACCCTGGTCAGCAACTATGCCCTATGAAGCCACTCACTCACTCCCCCACTAGCAGGATTGGGGAGAGGAAAAAGGATAAAACTTGAAGGGTAAAAACATGACTGTATCTAGGAATGGTTGACCTTTTTGAAAGGAACATTTCAGGATAACCAGGTGTCTTGAGCTGCAATGCAAGATGCAACCAAAAGCATGTATTCTATTCCCAGTCTATGAAAACCGGTTGAAGAGGTGTTTTTCTTTCTCTCATAACTCCAGTGGAGAGGGGGCAGGTGTTTTCTGTTAACAGATCAGCTGTTAAAACCACGCAGGGCAGTGTTATTTTATCTCTTCCAGGACTCATCCTCTCTCCAGGGGGATATCTGCTGTTAACGGGCAATTAAAGCTCATCACATGAGTGAAAACATTACATCATCCCATTGTGAAATGCTCCACCCAGTGGGAGGAGCCAAGCATTCCTACCTGGATAAAACCTGAGTTCAGAAGGCAGGGACAGTCTGTTTTCCAGTGGATTCCCAGGGGAAAGACCAGACTCATCTCACCACCACTGGACCCTTTTACAGGTTCATCTCTACTCCAACAGAACTGTATCTGCTACTCCAGTAGGATTTATTTGGACTGCTCCCAACACCCTGAACAGGGTATCAGATCATATTCTGACTCTGTCAGGGTTTCTAGGATTTTTGTTTGAATGGTTGTTTGTTTGCTTGGGGTTTTTTTGTACTACTACATTTGTATTTTTAATATTCCTAGTAAAGAACTGTTATCCCTATTCCAATATTTTTGCCTGAAAGCCCCTAATTACAAAATTATAATAATTTGGAGGGAGGGGGTATACATTCTCCATTCCAAGGGAAGCTCTAGCTTTCCCTGGCAGACACCTGTCTTTCTAAACCAAGACACTAGGTAAACCCATTCAAAGAGCCTAATCATTCAAATTTAAATGTATCCTGAACATGATTTTCTACTTCATTCCAAAAGTGAAATATAAAATAACAGTGTAGTATACTGTTTCTTGCTAGTCCACATAAATTTTTGTAGCACAAGATAATGAGCACAAAGCAGACACAATAAAAATAAAAAACTGCACATTGATGCTCAGCATTTTCTGTTGCACCTTTCAAGTCATTGAAATGTGATGGTGAATGTTCTATTAAGGTCATATATAACAAAGACAAACTAGGCAGTAAACCTGTTTACCTAATGAAATAATAAATCATAAAACTAGTGTAAAAATATTTTTATCCACAGTTTGTAGGAAGACCATTAGAAGTCACAAATAAGTGTATTAATAGGCAAAAATAAGGGTCTTTAAAAAGAAAAGTAGGAAATAAATTTATGATGGATTTCCAAGGTAATTTGTTTTAGATATGTATAGTATTAGATCACCTAACAGTATAAAATGAAAATTAATCATATTCAACATAAAATCACATCTTTGAGGAGGAAACCAAAGAAAATAATAGGTGTTATATGGAACATGATTCCTGATCTGGCATAAATTTATGTTGGCATTTATTGATAGTAACTGATAGTAGCTGGCATGGTCCATCCAGCTAGTGATGATCCCTTTGCGCAGGTAGTAAGAAATTTGAATGGATACTTGTTCTTTGTAAAATGTAGATTTTTGGTCATGTCCTTAGAATGGATTTATTATCTCATAGAAATTTGACTGAAAAGTTTAAAAACATAATTAAATGTAAGCTGTTTAGAATGTCTTCATGAGGTATAGCCTATGAGACATAAATACTAATGATATTATTGGTGTTCCTTAGCACTCCAAATAAAAATACATTCTCTTTAGTATCTTCTTTTAATGAAAAACTAAACTGTGCACTAATTTAGATATGGAAGCTTGCTGTACTTTATTAAGTAATCATATCTCATTTTTATGACTTCACAGCATAAACAGGAAAAAAGAAACAGGAAATAAAAGATTGTATCAAGCTCATACCCTCAGAAAAAACTTCTCCTACTCCTTTTTATGTTCAAAGTGCTTGAGACCTGAAGCATAATGCTAATGTTTAACTTAGTTCTTTTCATAACTGAGGTAACATTAATCTGTATAGTCTAGGGTTTTTTATGCAAAACAGATACTTCCTTCACTCCTAAATTAAAAGCATACCAAGGAAAATCTAATAGATGCTTCTTATGATCCTCAAGATAAGGCCTCCAATATAGTCTAACTCAAGAAATGTTGTTACTGTTAGTGGCCCCATGAAAAATAGGATTACTATTGCTCATGAAGGAACACAGCCCTTCTATTGGCTATGCCTAGGGTGACTGTGCAAGGCCCTAGTCCTGGCTAGCTGTTATCAATTACCCTGGGAACTGGCTATGTGAGCTTGGTATGAAGTTTCTCTTTAGATAATGTGCAGCTTAAATGTGGGATAATAGAAAAGGCTTTGAAAATATGAAACAAGTCAAAAGCAGAGGTTCTAGAAGCATAAAGAAGTCAGTGACAGTTGAGTGTGGGTCATTGGAGAAGCTCATTGTAAAGAGATGGGATTAAGACAGCTTCTACTTTAAAAAGACGAGCATCAGTTAAGTAAAGGAATAGGAATTTTTTTTTTTAAAAAAAAGCAAAGGAACAGGATAAGAAAACTATTGGTAAAGCAACCTCCATGTCACCCCACTGAACATGATGCCAAAGGCTGAGATTTCTCAAAGAAATCAGCTGTCTAAGAAAAGGACAAGGTTCTAAATTGAGGTGCATGAGGTCAAAGAATTCACACACACTTCTCTTCTGCACTCTCTCCTTGAAGGGCTTTTCAGCCTGATAAAGTCAATGATTAAGTCCATCAAGGACCCTTGTTATCAAGAATATGTGACACCATCTGTGAACATTGGATGTTCAAAGATAGTGTAAGATATGACTCTAAAGGATTTATGACTTAAAATACAAAAATGTTAAAACTATATTTTGGTAGTGTCTTGTTAGTCAATGTTAGTCTTGTAAAGTTATGTTTGGAAGTCTGAAACTGGTTTGCTTTATCACTTTCTATTATTCCCTTCACAACAATTTCTGACTTACACAAATGCACACTCAAGTGACACAGTTATACCTATAATTGATCATGTTTGCATGTATCTTCTCTTTTATACATTTTGGCTCAACACTTAAGTGATACTTTTGGAGAATGTTTTACATACAGGATCGTTTTACTTGTAATAAATAGGTAGTCAGGTATTTTTTGATTTTTGTCATCGTCCTGTTTCTGTACACTTCTACAGCCCATTTCTATTGGAGACTGCAATCATTTCATATCAGACTTGGTATTTAAACATAAACTAGGCCTAAGTCAAGACAAATTTAGGATATATTCACTTCATTGTTAGACAATTGCTACTATACCTTAGCCTGGCTAAAATCATTTCAGATCAAGACAAGACTAGACAAGTCTTAATGGTGTTTTCAGTCTGTTGATGAAAAGTTTGTGGTCCTTCATTAGTAATAACAAAACTCTAATTAACCAAGATTTTACAGTTCAGTTTAATTTTCACTTTCTACATTGCATTTGACTATTTTACAACAGTTATACATTTAAAAACGTGTACAGGGATATGTTTACGACATACAGAAGAAGGTATCTACCTGATGCTTAAATGCCCTTGGGTACCTAATCTTGTTAAATCTTTGTAGAAAGCAATTTTTACATAATTTTTTGTATTTTAAAAATTATGGAAGGAATGTTTATCTTTGCACTTGGAAATCACTATGCATACAACAATTTAAAATAAACATGTCAATCATCTTATTGTGGTAGACCATATGGCAGAGAGGAAAACTTGCTTGAAGCAAATGCACCTCTAGGTTGATTTTTTTTTTCCCATATTGACATTTTTCCAAGCATTTTTCCTTTTTCGTATTCTCAAGTGTCTTTTTTACTGTTTTTTTCTTTGTATTAACATGATATGACTTTTTCTTTATTGAAAATGTCAGTGTTGGTTCCATATTTCTATTTGTATATATAAATGCATGTGTTGCATTTATGCAAACCTTCTAAATATGTTGTCATTTGCTTTTGTGTAATCCTCTCAATGATTAATTTTTTTAATTATACAATGTAGGTACTTTACTCTTAGCTCATCAATGTTTTCTTCTAATACCTTAGCAATTTTTTGTTGTTTGAAATTTTACTCTTCTGTAACAAGGGGTGGGATTCCAGATTTACACAAATCTATATTTAATGCTGGGACACAGATCCAGATTGTAGACTATTAAATTTAGGTATTTACAGTCTGGAGCTGAATTTTATTTCAGTTTTGGGTGACTACGCTGAAGATCAAAATATGATAGCGCATAATTTCTGAAGTCGTGTTTAGATTCTAAGACTTGACTTCCTATTGGGAAAGGGATCAGAGTAAAATCATCAGATCCTTAAGACATGATTGCAATTCATTGTTCAGTGGGCCAGGTGTGAGTGTGTCAAAGAGCTAGAGCTAATAGCAGAAACTTCTTAGTTGAGGTCTGCATGGTTTAATTCACTTGTTTTACTTTGATATTTTGAGGTGGATGTAATGACAGCACATATAAATTCACACAGTATTTCTGTCTTATCCCTTGTGATGCCTGTGGCATCTATATTAGGGGTACATTCACAGGTACAGAAGACACAGCCTGGTGAGGAATTTCCTTTGTAAAGTCTGTCCTGATCTATACACCTGTCTGTTTATGCTCCTTTCAGACAATATAGCCAATGGATTGATTTTCACCACAAATTCAGGCAGCCTTCTGTCAAGCATAAAGTGGTACAATCTCAGGCATTTTCATTAAACAACCCAGATTAGGAAAATGAATTATCCCGTTGGCTGGACTTTTTACCTTGAAAGTAGGAGATAAGGTTTTGCGATTTTATTTCAGCCCAAATAATTTTTCACTTCAATTATTTATCAGGCCTGAAAATATTCTTGGTGGAGTCCTATTCCTCCAGTTTTACCACTGAGTAACCAGATAACTGGCTGCAGCTGAGAATCCTGGAATGGCAGGCACAGAACTGGAAAAAGTGAAAACTAGAATGATTTCTGTCTACTAGCTCCCTAGTTCCATCAGCTGGGAGGAGACAGACTAAGGCTTTTTCCCTGGTTTATCCTTTTTTTATTTTATTTTTTTTTTTTTTTTTTTTAAGGTAGCAGACATAAACACAGCTCTGAGCAGTACTCTTTGGACGAATAACCTCTTTTACAAAGCTTCATATCATTGTATTTATAGAACATTCCTGTTAAGTATAATAATAATTCTTATTGCTATTATTATTTTGGCTTAAATTTCCCCACAGCTTTCCAACCATAATTCATGAAATCTATTTTCTCCACTAAATCTATTAAATAGCAGCCATTGTGAAAAAAATAACAAGAAAAGAGAAGCGAAGTCCACTACTGTAATAACCATCTTAAAAGGGCTTCTGTAAAGAAATTAATTGAGGTCAAATAAGTGGAATAATTTTTATGTCATTGCTTATAGCCACAGTTTGTAAAGATGAGAAAAATACATAAGTTTTTGGAAACTCAGGGTCTCTGTGACTGAAATCTATTGGAATTTGAAACAGTGTCTTATTCTTTACTGCCGAGGGAGGACACAAAATATGACGCATTCTAGTTTCAGCCAAGTGTATTGATACGACTTTTGTTTAAACCAATCTTCTTATGAGCCCCAATGAAAGGATAACACAAGACTAAAGTCCCACAGAATCGGAAATATTGACTACTTATTATGCATAAATTAAAAATAAGGTGAAACTCCTTCTAAAGCTGTAGATATGGTGTTTTTTAAAGATTTGATTTCAGATTACATTCAGAAAATGGTCTTCCTTCTATTTTTAAATTATTGGTAGAAACATATAACTGTCATCACTTCTTTGACTCTTTTTATGATTAAAATACATGAATGTGATACTGTTATTTTTATAAACACACTTAAAAGCATGTATTAACCATAGATAATAGCAATATGACATAATTTGTGGATATTTAATTTTAAATAAATTATTAAGACTTAACTTCTTGTGAGACTGTGAGACTGTGAGACTGATCCAAATTTCAACATCTCAAAATTTGCCACAGGAACATGACTCTGAATTGCAAATCAACTCCAACGTTAAAACTCTTCTTTTCAGAAAGCTAATGTATCCAGAAGCTTTTAATAATATTTCATGATTGCATAAATTAACAAATTAAGTTTCCAATAGCAAGTTTGGTTTTTTTTTTTTGGTGAATTGAGCCTCTATCTTGTTCCTTCTGCTTAGATTTCTCATTATCTCTAAATTCTATAAAAGTTAAACTTCCAGATTCTATGTTTTTAAGGTTCTGAGATTTTAAACTGAAGTATAATAAAAACAGTAAACCTCAGATAAAACTCCCCAAAGCTGAGTAGCAGCTGATGTTAAACTTGTAGAATTGCATCTTTTTGTTTAAGCATGTTCAAAGTTAACATTGTTATTCTCTGGTAAGAAATTATTTAAAGCACATAAAAATAAAAAAATACTTTGATTACTCTCCTGATTTCTCTTCTGCAATCAGATCCCAGATTCACCTGGCATGGTCACTAGAGGAGAGAGTGATGGATTTGCATCTGTAATGCTTGGCCAGATGTCAAGTGGCAGCTTACACATTTCTAATAGCTGTAGCAAGCTTTAGAGTACTTACCAGAACTTATGGAGGTTTTAATGCTTAACCTCTTGGAAGTCTCTCCTAAGAATATGCAAACTACAGTGTTTCTCAGGCTTATAACTAGGTCAAACAAGGACAAATTTTCACAAGAATTTCAAAAAAAGAAATAGAGTATGCATAACTCAATTTGCTGCCAGATTTCAAATCCCTATCTTACAGCTTGGTGCTATAAGAGCATTCTAAAGAATAGATTGCCAGAATTCCTACTAGCATTTAAAAAAACAAAAACATGAAACCTACTGATTTTTTCCTTAGGTTCACGAAATAGCTGAAGTATTTTTGTTGGAAGATAAAAGTACCCCTAGCATCATAAAAATTTCAGCTTGAGGTAATTTAATTTGTTAAAGTCTGGTTAAATGACTTTATAAGCATCTAAAATCTAGTCCTAAAATTAAAGTTTCAGGGGACATTAAAAATAATGGTTAATTGACATTCTTGTAAAAGAACAGAAAGACAACCCTGAGCAGCATGTTTCCTTCATTGTGAACCTTTGAATTGGTAAACTCTGTGTATCAATTCCACAACAATCTCAGCATGGAGTCAAAAACAGAGATATGTTTGTCAAATAAGTTAATGTGATAATTACTTGACTAAAATTATTAGTACTTATCCTATAAGATAAAATAGGAGAGAAATCTGTAGGTGAACAAAATTCAAACTATCAGCAAAATTTTCAATACTGAAAATAAATTCCCAGCTGTCCTATCAGTGAAATTTATGTGTTTCATTCATTCATTCCAACTAGCTTGTTTTCCCTAGTTTCAAGTTTAATTTTGGATGTATACACTATATTTTGATACTATAGCAATAATTTATCAATGACAGAAATCAGAGAAAAACTTTTTGTTGGCTTGAAGAAGAAAAACTTAGTCATGGACCAAATAAGACATGTTTCATCACTCAATCAGTGATGATTCCTGAAACATAGCTCTGTACCATTTTTACTGGTAAATATTTCCTATATATGGTAATTCAAATAAATGGGTCGCAAGTTCACAGGTACTGTTTAATTCACAACAGTTTTCATCTCTGAGTTGAACTGCAGCTTTATTTCTATTATTATTTTCATTAATATTTTTAATGGGTGTCCCTTCTCTTTTAAACATAATGTTTTCATGGCAGGATGAATTTTAAAACATTATGAGATTAAAAGGTTATGGCTTGTTCCAATTTAGATCTGAGCCTTATAACACTAGCAGAAATGATATGAACTTAAAGCTAACAGGTTGGAAGAAGAATGTGTTGAAAAGTTAAATGGTCTTAGTAAACTAGGATTAAAAATCATTTCCCTATCCATCTATTGAAACAATAAATAGCTGCTCTTTTTTCAAATACTGAAAAAAAGAGGAATTATTTCATGTAACTGAAACAAAGATTTTAAACTACTTTATTTATATTTTGTTGGTCAGACTGCACAACTCTTTACCTGATATTCATTGTTCTGGAACATGTAGATAGGCATCAAAACCTAACGAATTCAGACTAGGGTTTCAAACAAGCAGTGGAGAAATTTGGGTTGTTAAAATATATCATGTATAACAACACTTGTTTAGACAAAGAATGAGGGAAAAGCAATTATGTATATTACAATAACCATATTTTTTTAATTATTATTTTTCTGCTACACAGGGATAAAAACATTCTTTCTTCATTGAATTTAGCACTTTTTTGTTTTTTGTTAGATTGTTCCCAGGTCTTTAATTTCTTAAAAAGATGGTGTTTGCTGCTGAAGTCATCCTGGTTTTAGGTTTAGTGTGGTTGTTTTACTTTTTGGAATCTCTGTGTGTGTATGTGTGTGTGTGTGTCTGTGTGTGTTGTCCCATTCTACCTATACGTCTATTTTGTTTCTTTCCATAAATGTTTGTTTTTGGCTACAGCTGAGCCACAATCAATCACTGGTGTAGCAGACTGATGTAAATATTAGTTGACTTCAGGATTACTGGGGAGTTAATCAATGATGTTTGATTTAACATGAGTCACCTGCTTTGTACATTCTGCTCTTGGCAGTCTTCTGGCCATCATTCTTTGTAAACAGGATTCTACCTTTCATGAAGAGGTAAAAAGGGTGTGTGTTCTTTGCTTGTTGTGTTTATTTATTTAAAGGAAACAGTAATGTTTATAGGAGAGAGAAAAACAAAAAAGAACATCCAGCTCTTGAGATGCTGTTGAAATAGGAAATTCTGAGAGAAATATAAGTCCTCTTACACACGCACACACTCACAAAATAAATAAATAAATAAAAATAAAAATAAAGCAATAATTCACATGAAAACTAAAAAAAATAAAGATAAAACTACACATTTCTTTATTCAGTTAATGAGTTTTGGCTTCACTTTTTCTAAACAATAAAAAGTCCTAGCAAAGCAAGAGTCAATTTGTCATTTTAAAGGAAAAAAAAAGAAACAAAACAAAGCAAAAATTTACTTCACTCCAAACTAACATCAAAATGGTGTCTGGGGTTTTGTTTGTTTGGTTTTGGTTTTGGGGGCTTTTGTTTGTTTGTTTTGAGGGTTTTTTTGGGTTTTTTTTGGTTTTTGTTTGGTTTGGTTTTTTGTTGTTCCCTGCCATAAGGATTCTACCCTAGTTGTTTGAGAAGAAACTAGACCTGAGTTGAGTGGAACAACATTTCTGAGTCCTGGGTATGCATCTACACACAACAGCATTAAGGTGTTATAAACCTTAGCCATTTTTGTTCAATACTTCAATCCACAGAGACTGATGTCTGTGGCATCCAGTAACGTTAATGGAATTTGCCAATCTGATTGAGAAAAGAGTCAGATCCTGATAATGCTTATGGATTTCTTTTAATCACAGCATTGAAGATAAAGAGATTGGAAGCTAGTTTACAGGTTTCTCTTTCAGTCAGATCAATGTGAAGGAGAGATCCCTTGAAGGGCTCACTTTGTCTCTAAGGGTGACATCAATGTCAAGGACATGAGTGTCACAAGGGTTATTATGCTTGGCAATTACCCAACAGTTTAGATTTATCATATGGCTTACAATGGTAGGTAGACCTCCAAAATTTTGCCTTCTCTAGTCAAATATATGGCCATGAAAATGTGCAACTGTTATTAAAGTGTCTATCCGAGCACAAGAACAGGATTTCTTTGAGTTTGCCCTATTTGGCAGTAATATACACTATTTGTTATAAAATATTAATTGTCCAGCATAGATACTTGCTGCTGGACACATCTCCCGGTTCTACATCAGTCTGAAACTACTTTTCATGTCTTTAGAATTCTTCAGTTCTCAAGGAAAATACTCTGCAACACTTCAGAAACTTTGGTTGTGGTTTACTTATCATCAGTCTATAATTTTCAGTATTCACAGTTGAGATTAAGAAAATTATAATGAGGACTTCAAAATTTTAGTAAATATGTTACAGAATCAGGAAGAGTTTGACAGTAATTTAATACAACATTTTTGTTTTTCATTCTGTTTATGACTGAGAAACTCATCAGCTTTTAAATTACAGTAAATTATGGACATCTTTAAAAAACAAGAAGATGTGGAGACATCTGAACATAAAACTTTTAATGAGAACTCTTTGTGTCAATAAAGGGAAAAGAATGTCTAAACCAGTTCATCAGGAGATGGATTTATAGAAGATATAAATACAGGACCTTACAAGGGTAAGCAATTGTGACTGCTAGCAGGGAGCCACTGCTGAGGTAGAAAAAGATGAGAAAAGCAGAAAAAAAAAAAAAAATCAATGTATATTGATTTGCATCAGTCCAGACTTCCAAAAGGAGTTCTCCTGATTACTTGGACTGTATATGAATTCCTAGGTAGATGAGAAAACTGAGATGCTGAAATTCCTCAGTTCTGCTTTGTGGAGGAAAAATAATATGCTGGATAGGAACTTTGTATCACAGATATAGTCCTGTGAGATTCCTCATGACTTCAACTTGCAATATTTTTCTTGTTCATTTTAAGTTCTGCATTCTGGTGGTATAAAGTACTTCTCATCGCCTTTTGGGCCATCTTTTTTACTTAATAGTTAAAATTATTACAAAACATCTGCAAAAATTAGACTGGAAATTAAATTAATATATGATAAAAATAAATCCTAGTGATCTATAATTGTGTATCAATGAAAAGTGCAGGTGCTTAGCACGTTTGGAATTAATCCTTGCGGTCTGATTGTCAGTGAAAGATGAGAGAAAGGAAAGACTAAGAAAAAAACTACATTAATAAAAGCAGGTCAGAATGATCCAGATACATTTAATGGAAGGTTAAAAGTGTGGAAAGTTGTTATGTTTATAGGTGACTTGGTCTTTTTACAATATTGACAGAAGCATGCACCATAGCAGATGTTGCTGTTTTGTTACAGTTGTGTGCCTTTTTATTCTGTGAAAGTTTGATAAAGAAAATAATGACAAGCTGCAATGCACTGTGCCTAGATTTGAGGGGAAAAAATAAAATTAAATAAATAAATAAATAAACAAATATATAGGAAAGAAGTTACAAAAATGTAGTGAGTTGCTTATTGACACATTTTGTTGGCATCCGGAAGCACATCATGTCTGTAACCTTCTAAATACAAGTGCTATGTGACCTGTAAAGTAGAAAAATAAACAGTGGCACATTAAGCCATTTCATAAGTGACTGCAATCATCAGGTCACAGAACATATAGGACTGTAAAACAAAAGCAGAACATAGAAGGCATTTGTGTTGTGTAAGTGCATTTGTTTTTCAGATAAAATTCACAATGTGAAAAATATTTTATTTATTTTTTCTTTAAGTGGAGTTATCTTCTGTTAACAATAAATATAGACCAACTAGTCCTAGTCTCAGAAACATAACATGTGGCCTGCACCGTGCAAAGTCACAAAGACACTTTTCAGTAGTCAAACTGTACTGGTTTTAACACATTTAATAAAATGAACGAAGCCTGAATTGGATATTTTGGGCCCTATTTTGTAAAAATGGAGTATTCAGAAATTCTAAGTTAAAAATATTTTTCAAGCACGTAAAAACTCCATATAAAAATAAAATACCATGTGTAATTGGTACTGCACATCGGAGTGCATTAAAAATATGTTGTCTAATGACAGACTCAATTTTTTGCTACGCTTATTTTGTTCTTAACAAGTAGCTAAGTATTGTAATCTCTGAAGAGAAAACAAAGCATAAAGTACTTACCACAAAATACTCTTCCATCTACTTGGAAATATCTAGCTAAATAAAACTTACTCAGAAACTGAAATATGTTTTACAAATCAAGAAATCAGAATGGCAAAAGTATGACAAACTTAAATGCCACGTAATAAATTGCAGTAAAGATGAGCTAAAAAGCCATGGAGTGAACATGGAATGTAGAAACTCGATAGAAAAATGCTACTGAAGAAGAGCTAAACTTATGCCAAGCATCATTGGATATTAAGAACTAAAGGTGGTTAAAAGTGTTTCTGAAATTCAAGAAGGATAAATGTATTTATTATTAACTACATAGTTTAGTGATGAGAATTTTCAGTCTATAAAGGCCATTAAAATGCATTTTAGGTAGGCATAAATTTTAGGTTAATCTCAGCCAGCAACAAACTACCACTTGCATATGTGCTCACTCTTCACTCCCCTCCCTCCCCCCTGCTCCTGTGGTCGGATATGGAGGAGAGACAAAAAAACAGTAAAGCACTGTTTAAGAAGAGTTTAATAATAATGAATGATGTTTTTGTGGTATAGAAGGGCCTTTTGGCCAGTTCAGGTCAGCATCCTGCTGTGCTGACTCCTGGCTTTTGTGAGCCTGCTCACTAACAGAGCTGGGAATCTGAAAAACGCATGTCTTAGAGTAAGTACTACTTAGCAACAAGCAAATCACTGTGTTATCAACATTGTTCTCATTCTGTATCTAAAACACAGAACTGTACCAGTTGTTAGGAAAAAATTAATTCTATCCCAGCCAAACCTCAGACAAGATATCTGATAAAATACCATGCTGCATCTTGGAACACATAAGCAGTGTAAGTAACATACATTTGCCACACTTACTAGAAATTACCAAATAATGAAAACCTACTAGGAAAAATATATATTTTCTAATCTGAATAAAAGTATCTCTTGAAGAAAATGAAACTACAGATTATTGTAGCAAGAAATTTAAAAGATATTACTCTTATAAAAACCTCTTTTAGAATTATGCCTAAACTGCTTTATATTTTTCATGCTTAAAATATCATGGCTTAATCAAAAAGTGGTATAAATTTTTCCTGAACCACCACAGAGCTTTATGAATAGAAGGTCTAACATACTATTTTCCTAAAAACAGATCACTTCAGCTTAGTAATTGTTTCAAAATTTTTGTAATTGCACTCATTTGAGTAAAATACACTCTTATGTATAGAGTGCTATTTGCAAATCTATCAGAAAGGAAGTCATGCTTATACATGGGTATATCAAATAATACAGGGCAAAATGTTTGTAAAATTTCTGATTGAACTTAGATATTCAGTTTCAAATGCTCATTGTATAGGTGTACTTCTTGTCTTCGTAGCAGGCTGAAACTGACATTAAGCCAACAACTAGTAGATTGTGGAAAAATTATGACTATGGAAAAAATGTTCAGCAAAATTTTCATTATTTTTTATTGTGAGTAGTTGTGATTTATTTTTAAATTTATGGCACAAGCTGAATGAATAACTATCAAGCCACAAAAATATTTGTGCTTGGATTAGGAATCAAGAGGCCTATGTGGTATTCCTGGTTCTGTCTCTTCTTGACAAGGAACTTCACATCTCTAGATCTTATTTTCTGTAAGGTGGATATAGTGGTATTACAGCCTTTCTGTAAACTGCCGTGTGGTCTGTTCTGCCCATGAAAACTGTTATGCGAGCAGTATTATTCTATTATTAATGTTGTGACACTACAGTTACTGTAGTTATGATTCTTGCTTTTTTCTACTTATAATTTGAATGCTTTTCCTCTTCACTTGTATTTTTGACCAGTAACTTTATTCTTTTGTCATTACCATAATTATTTATATCATGCAGCTCACCTTACTTCATCCTTTTTTTGTAATATACATATATATACACACACACATATATGTATACATGCACAGGGACATACTTTTATCTGTATGCATCTACACATTTCTATACACAAATATATTATGAGTATCTGCATGAAAGCTGCATACAATCTTTTAAAGATATTATGTAGGAGTACTATTTTCCCTGCATTTCTTTTCCATTATAATGCCCTATTACTATAGTCTTACTCATATTTAGTGTTACATCACCATTAGTCTTATCAGACACCCACATAACATTTTGAAAATATTCTACATTTAATCAAAGATAAAGCTATTTAAGTGACACCTTCGGATATTAGCATAATGTTGTCCTAACACATTATTTCCACTGCTTTATGGAAATTCAACTTCAGAAAAAGCAAATGGGATCCATTTGCTTAAAAAAGGTTGAGCACTCCTGTGGTTTTGGTTTTTTGTCTATTTTGCTGTGACTGGTTTGTTCAACTAAAATTAACCAACGTAGTAAGCGAGAATCTGTTGGTTGTTTCATGTGTCTCCAGTATTTTCTCCAAAGCAGTAACAAAGTGTTTTTTACCAAATTGCATAAGAAACAAACTTGTAATTGTTCATTTCACTGCAGAAAAATGTCAGATCAGAAGTGAATCTCAAATTAGCTCCATTACAACATTGCATTTTTTTTAGCTTTATGTTTGGGCAAGCGAGAAGGAACATAAAGTTTACTCAAACTGTTGACACAGTCAAATGATTGAATGAATTTTACTTTTCTTCCCAGCAATTTTAACAAATAGCTGAGTAAATGAAACTTTTTTTCTTTAGTGGTGAAATTCAGCCAAAGTTTCTGTTGAATTTGTTTACCAAAAAATGGGGGATCTAAGGTCACAATACTCCATTTCTACAATGAGACCTCCTATTGCAAAATTGATTAGGTTGCTAAGTCTCCTGCAACCATTCATTCTCACTTTTGCACACAGAGGTTTCAAAAGCCACACAGTCATCTGTTCACTTGGTGGGAAATTGATGTAGTGCTAATAAAATTGCTGTTGATTTCAGGCAGAGATATGTCTAGAGGTTTATGCAAGTGCTCCCCAATGAATGTTGATATTTTCCCTCTATACCCTATTTCCCTCTATAGGCTTCTCTTTGAGATTTGAGGAGATGCAGATTATTCTCCTTTATAATTTCACAGCACCAGTATGGAAAAAAGTATCACAATGCTACCAAGACTCACGTCTTCAAAAACATATTTCTCTTATTCTATTTTTCATCTACTCTCCATTATCTTTCCACTTTGTCTAATTTTTCTGAGGGGTTAAAACTGTGCCTCCTCCACAAAGAGGTGCTTTCCACAGACATACAGGGGCCCACCAGTACAAAGTTCCTTCTTTAGACTCTTACTACCACTCCCTGCATAGAAATGCTCCATTTTTTACAATAATTTGCAAAGAAGATAGAAGATTCTTATCCCTGAATCAAAGAGATGAGTGTTTAGATGAAAAAGGAAGTGGGTTGAAAGTCTGCATCCAAAAATCTGTTATGATCAGTGTCTCTAGGCCCAAAGGAAGGTCAATATTGAGAGACGCTTCTCAAGTATCTCTACTGGAACAATAAAATTAGGTCCTGCACCTGAGATGGGCAAATGCCAGTACTAATGCAGGCTGTCAAATGAATGGATTGAGACCAGCCCAGCAGAGAAAGATTAGGGTGTGCTGATGGTTGAAGTATTGAACATGGGTTGTGGCAACATGTGCTTGCCACCTAGAAAGCCAGTCATACCCAGGTATTCATAAAAAAAAAGGTAGGCAGTAGGTTGAATGAGATGATTCTCCCTTCTCTACTTTGCTCTCGGGAGACATCACCTGTATCATCTTGAGGCCCCCGGTACAGTAAGGACATATAACCGTAAGAGCAAGTCAAGAAAAAAATTTCTAGTCCAGAACATCTGCTATGAGGAAGGGTTGACACAATTTTAGCTGTTAAACTTCGAGAAGAGAAGGCTTTGGTGACATCTTAATGTGGTCTTTCCATAGTTGAAAGTGTTTATAAAAAAGATGGTAGAAGACTTCTTTTTACCTGGGCGTGTAGCAACAGAACTAAAAGAGGTTTAAATAGAAATTTGTTATGACAAGGATAGTGAGACATTGGAACAGATTTCCAAGAGAAACTGTGGATATCCCATCATGGGAACTTTTCAAAATCAAGTTGAATAGGCTTTAAGAAACCTGACCCAGTGCAGGATGCCCTGGCCCATAACTGGGAGTTTGGACTAGATTATTTTTAAAGGTCCCTTCCGATGCAAACCATTCCATTACTTGCCCTAAATTGAAAGTTGCTTTTACCCATTTGCACTCTTGTCTCCAGACTGTCTCTTTGCATGGTCAGATGCATTACCAGATTTTGGTTTCCCAGCCATCAGCTATAGAGCAATGAGACAAACTGAGTCAAAGTCTCAAGAAACTAAATGAAACAGTAGTGTGCCATATTTATAATAAAAAGGAAAACATTTTTATGTGTATGTAAATTTCTAGATTGTGTGCATATATATTATATAAGGTATATTAGTTATTTACTTTCTACACAGATTATAGCCTATAGCATATATACTATGAATATATTGTTAGGATATAAGATAGTGCTTAATGTTGATTTTTTCTGTTTCTGTGTAGTAGTATGTGATACTGTAGTAGACATCCCTGAAAACAGCAGTTTGATAAATTCCATCAACATCATTATACCCCATTACAAAAATCTTCAATCTTCTTATTACTAACCTGAACACAGGTCTTAGGAGTGTGATACTCAGATCTCACATTTAAAAGGTGAATATTTTTAAATGATCAACTCCATAGTGGAATTTCTGAGCTAAAATCAGCAGATGACCTTAAAAATAATAAACCTACATAATAGTATATTTTGCATGCATAATTTCAAAGGTATTGGTGGGCTGAAAAGAGGAATCTTGCATTTTGCTCTTCCTCTGTTACAAAAATTTACTTCCTCTGAGACAAAAATTAATGTGACTGCAATTATTATTAACATTCTCATGTAGACACAAAATTATTATATTCTTATGAAATGACACAAAATCGAGAAAATTAAATGGGTTGAGTTTCAGCTTTGGAGACCAAGACCAAACTCAGCCTGCCAAATATTAAGCACGTAAATGTTAGTTGCCCAAATATATGTGTCAGAGCCATTTGTGATCTCTTGGTATCTGAGACCGTCTGCATGAGGCTAAATTGTAATTTTTGCTCTTCCACGTGTTGTTTCATATAACAGAAGAGATAGTTCCTCACTTCAGATACTGGAATAGATCTATCAAACTCCTGAAGTCACCATATATATTGTCTCATCAAACATAATCAAAGGACAAATTTAAGAATGAGACAGGACAGGACTTTTTTTTTTCTTCATTGCACTTAAACATTAAATATGAATTTCAAAAGTATTTAAAATTACCAAAAACCTCAAAGTACAGAAAAGGCCAATAAAAAATCCAAATTGGATCACATTACCAATAATAGATTGTGGTATATCAAGACTGAAGTAATTAAAAATATGAGGTCACCTATTTCATGAACTTTGGAAACCTGTAACCACCTTTCATCTCCTAGGCTAATTGAAACCAGGTGTATTTATAGTGCTGTGTTGTAAGTTGTTGCAATTCAAAAATATAAAGCAGAGTTGTAAATATCTTATTTACACTAGTATTGCCACTAGTGGAGTCAGCAATAATTTCTTGTGGGAATTCGTTATGTCTACTTAGTCTTCTGCTGCTTAAAAACACTTCGATCTACAAGTATTTTATGTATGTATATATACACACACTCTAGTCTATAGAGTCTTATGTGTTAAGAAATTTAAACTGAGGATATTTTTCAGTTAGAAATCAGGTTGGAGATTATCCAGGAACAAAAAATGTCTAAGTGATGAATAATGAGTAAGTTATGTCTGCATTAATCTGATCTTTTCTATCCTTGCATACATTATAGAATAGCACTGTGTAAGAAAATGTGGAAATAAACCCAGAGCAAAACATGTTTCTTGGAAAGGTCAGTGATGTTTAAAAATGGATCAGCATTTTCTTAATAGCTTTGTCCTCATTCTACCTACAGACAAAGTTGAGTTTTATATTCTATTAGTTAAGGTATTTCCTCGTGTTATTCATATAAATTCTCTCTAGCAAGTTCTGTTCCACAATCTTTATTACATGTTCCTCTTAATTACCTTTCCTTAATTACCTTTGTAACATGTATTTGTTTCTCATTATTCCCCAAGGACTTATTTGGGGGAGGGGGGGGAAATTCAAATAATCTCATAGAGGAAGCATTGCTTACTTCCACTTTCCACACAGACATCTCATTTTAAACACATAAGGTAAGTTAAATCATAATTTCGGTGGCAGAGTGAAATGAATTGTATAGCAGAAGGAAAACACGCAATAGAAATTAATAGATACAGTACTATTTCAGCAAAAACACGTGACTTAACACAGTAAAAAACAGGGTTAAATTATGCAGAGCAGTAGGAATGCTAGCCCATGAAGCCAAAATATTAGTAGAAATGATCCTGACTGTCTAGAATAGCTGGATGTTGAAGCAAAGATAATCTTAGGAGCTCAGAGTCAGAATATCAAAATTCTTTGGAACTTTGGAAACTGAAACAAAATAGCTTAGAAGAGATCAGGCAGTAGGGTTGCTGAAAGCAGATGATCAAAGAGTCGTGTACTACTGCAGGAACAGGAGAAGACTGTGCTGGGGCGAGTTGTCATAGATATGTATATTCTTAGAATGTATTAACAAAATGTGCTTTTAGATACATGTCTAGATATAGACAAATAATTTACAAACCAGCCACTGTGACTATTCCTAATTGCTTAGGCATGATGTTGTACATGCTGTAACTCTGTCCTGAAAAGATTGATGGGGATTTATCCAGCAACAGCTAGTAGAAAAATTACTGTCACCTTTTTCTTTCCTAAGTGTTATGGGAATTTAATCAACCAGTATAATGCTTCCTAGATATTGCTGCAATCCCGTTTGATTAACAACACCATTGTGCTAATTTTAATTATGGCCTGGTCTGAACCAAGGCAGCTTTCAGAAACTCAATACTCAGGAACTACAGTGATAGCTTTACATTTATTGTTGTTAAAATTTCCAATTTTTCAGGATTTCTAGAAATCAAGAAAGGAAGACCATAGTTATTGATATCCATGGGGACCCTGAGACATTGACCACTACCCTCTGGATATGTCTGTCCAACCAATTTCTTATCCACCTAACAGTCCACTCATCAAATCCATCTCCCTCCAATCTAGAGAAAAGGATATTGTGGAGGGCTGTGTCAAAAGCATTACAGAAATCCAAATGAATGGCATCTTTAGCCCTACCCTTGTCCACCCATGTAGTCACTCCATCACAGAAGGTCAATGAACTATATTTTGGGGGTTACTCTTAGATAAGTAACTATATTCTTTATGTTACAACATCTTTGATATATTGAATGGAATTATGAAATTTAAGAAATTGATGCAAACCACAAAAATGCTTGGAAAATTTAATGAAACTTTAAACAGTTGTAAACCAAGTTATTTAAATAAAGTAGCTTTAAAGGGAAACATTCATTAGAGACACCTTACATTATTAGGAGTGGGATTGCTTTCCAACACTTATACACTTGTGTACATCACAGGTGTCCCTAGAAAAGTCCGGTGTCTAAGTGCCAAGACTATGAAAATCCAGGGAAATTTGTTGCCTAAACATACCTAAACATAGGTATGCAATGTTATCTGTGGTGCTCTGGGTTTTACCAAGGTATCTGTGCAGGGCTGGCATATATGACATTGTGTATCCAAGAGATACACCTCCTTCAGAAAACAATTTAGGGGGTCCAAAATGGTGTTAGATTCCTTTGCCTGGGAAATTGAATCCTATGCCCGGGTAAGAAAGTCGGCAAAGTGCCTAGGGAGCTACTGAGCACAACAAATACGCAAGCAGTTTGCACTGCTTGACAGTGATTTGAACAGATGTCTTGATCTCAAGGAATATAATTTAATCACCTAAATAAGAACAGTTAATGGTATTTGAGTTGTTACAGGGAAACTCTTCTCACTGCTGAGCTAGAGCAATCTGGATTGCCATGTTTTATGCAACACCTGAGGATGTCAAAGATAACCAAAGAATTTCCTCACAATGATGTTAAGCTGTAAATGTTTGTAGTCAAGAAATAAGGCTTTATTTGTTAAAACAGACTAAAACTCAAGTTGTTCTAAAGAATAATTCAAAAACAACTGAAGGACTCTTTCTGGAAGGTGATACCATAATGCATAATGCCTGCAACTTGAAATCAGACAAAGTCAAACTAAAGTTATTCACCCAATTTCTGGCATGAGTAATCACAAGTAACACTGTGAATAAGTAATTTTGATTCACTACAAGTTCCTTTAAGATTTGATATACTTTGATTTATATTAAACTGTGTTCTAATTCAGGTCCAGATACTGGACTTGAAGAACAAATAAATCTATTAGATTTCATTAGATAATGAAATTATTATGCAAATAATCAGAGTAGGTCATAGAACATGTATTTGGATTGTGACCCCGGGGCCTATAATATTTTTGGAGTTCAGGACTTCTAGGAATGGTATTAAAAGAGATCGAGGATATCTAAGAGCAAAGACATATCAGGGAATAGTGTCAGCTTTAAAGTGAGATCAAGAAAGAATTACATGTTTCCCAAGAATAAAACAGCACTTTTTGGATTAACAATTTAATAAGAGGAAGCGAGGAATTTTTGTGTATTCATTCTCATTTATGTCTAATTGGAAGGTGCTGCCAATTTCACTACCTTGTGTATCACACCTCCTATTTCATTATGAATATCCCTAGAGTAAAAGTGACAAATCAGAAATAATGGGGTATTTCTTTTTCAAAATATAGAGGAAGACATCTGCAAAATGTTTGCAGTAGCCTACATGAACCCACATGAACTACTCACTATATGTCATTTGAGAAATTCTACAGAAAAATACAGTTTCCTATTTATTGAGGATGTCACTGACAGGAGACAACCAAAATACTTTGTGGTAGTGTAGAAGTGGAGGTGTAGAAGGCCATATTGACCAGTTTTGTCCGTACCTGGTGTTTATTATTTCTGATAATAAAAAAGTTGGCAAAACACTTACAGGGCAGTTTGTGTAAATGACATCTTTTGTTAACTCTGACCTGGACAGTGTCTGATTTCCTAGACACACAACAGGAATATAGGATGAAAGTTAGCTCTTACTCACAGTCTGCTGTCAGTTTAAGCATTCACAACCTGTCACATCTTGTGAGAACTGAAGATGCAAATCAGTCCTTCTCTGGAATGTATTCCTTTCTATGCTTGAGTTACTTAAAAAACCAACATAAATCCATTAATAATTGTTCAATAATAACACTAATGATGATCTCTCTACCACTGAGAAAATATAGAATATACAATATCTAGAAATCTGCATTTTAAACTTTAAAACAAAGCCCAAATAAATCACAGATTTTTCTTAGAAATTTACTTTTTTCTAAGTCAAAATTATTTGGAATTTACCTACTCCCTTTCATTTTCTCATCACTGTTTTTGCTCACTTCTTCAGCAGTGACTTCAGTAATCTACCTTTGGTTTTATACTAGAAGGACCTTTTCGAGTCATAATTACTTAAATAAATTGTCATTAATATGTGAAAAAGATGTTTGTATCTTTATGTATCTGTTGATCCACCCTCACTTATTCATGCAGATTTTCATGTTTCTTTAGACTAGAGGGTTTTGATCTTTCATTTATGTACCAAGCTCCTAACACAAAGTGGTACCATTGATCTGAGAGTAGCCATTTAGCAAAATATAACATCTAAATAATTTTTATAGTTTAAAGTATGAAAGTAAATGCAGTTTATTTTTTTAATGTAAAAGACATTGTTTTTTATATATTACAGATTTATCATAATTTTGATATGTAGATTTGCAAAATATTCTTTTTTATTTCATGAGATGTTAATCCACTAACAATGGCCACAACAATGCTCCAAACTTTAAGTGTGAAAAGTTTCTTTTTTTTTTCTTTTATTGTCATCTAGTGTCTGTATGAGCCTATGCTATTCCATTTTGAGTTATTAATGAAGCAGGAAATAATAGATGGTTTAAAAAGTCTATAATAAAAGAGCAATAGCTTCTTTTCTCAGAGGGATGTCTACCACACTACTTCCACAACTCAGACTAAAGGGTCTTCTTTTATGTTTTACTGTCTGTCTTCCAAATGCATAATTTACAACTTGAGTTGAGCTGTTTTCATTTAATCCTCTGACCACCAGACTTCTTCACTGGCTCTATGAAGCATAACTCTGAACTTTCTCTCTTTGACTCACATTCTGCATTATGTGATTTGTACATTTTTGCTCCCAGGATTGTTGCATATTCCTTTTGCAGGAAAAGAGAATAATTTAGACTTTATGATGGATAGGATTTAACGTAAGTGCAGAAAAATGTTTCAGACCCATCTGTTTCCAAAGAATTTAAATTGTCACTTAAAAAAATTGCAATACTAACACTTGCCATGATGTTCCGAGATAAGATAGTGAACACCATAGGTTATGGACAAGAAAGCACTATATGTAAGTAGATTTGCCTCTAAATTTAAGCAGAATTAGCATGTAAATATGACAGCTAAAAAAAATTATGAAATTTTTGCTAGTAATAATTGAAGTTTATTTTCTTTCAACACAAATGTTTAGATTTTAAATAAAACTAAGGAAATGAAAATATGACTTTTGAATGTAAAAAAAAAAAGTGTTCTATGTTTGTCTTTGCAAACATTTTTGACAATTCAATTCTCATCACACCAAGTGTGAGTGGGACTAAATTTCAGTGGCTTCATTAAAATATTTTTAGTTAAATGATATCCAAACTATAAATTATTTTTACTATCTAATTTTATTTTTTAATGTTGGGAACTGTCAAGTACTTTCTGAAAGGATTTTGCAGACATATGGTGCAGCATGCTTGTACCATTGAATGCCATCTGCTGTCTAGGCTTAAATGTACACTAATTTTACTTTTAATTCATAATGAACATGAAGAATGAATGTGACCCATGTACTGAAATTTGGTTAAGTCATTAGCAGGTGTACTTTTAAGGTATAGAACATATTTGTAATTATAAAATGGCTATTTACAAGTTCCCAGGTGGGTAAGTAGCCATTAGTAACAAATAATTGCATGCCAGCCCTTTATGCTCTCAACCGTTGTACTGGGACAAAAACTGGCAAGATGAAAGTATGAGGCATTTCCTTACTCATAAAGATATAAAAGTTGTACAATTTGCATTGCCAAATTTAAACCTAAGAAAGACTTTAAAGCATATGTTTAACATGTAAACGGAGATCAGATTTGGGAACATACAGAATGTCCGAGAAAAACTCGTGTGCAGATTCTCTAGTTTATCATCCTTTACACCACAAGATAACAAATTATCTGGAACAAGTCATGCTGACAACTTTGACCATCATCGAGAAAAAAAAAAAAACAACCAAAACCTTAATGATGCACTAAATGCGTCAATTGTGAATGATTTGTCAAGAATTTGATGGAGAATAACAATGGTGAATTGTGTTGATGTATGGTCGTGTCTTCACTGAAAATAGTGACAGATCAGATCTTAGGAGAAGGAGCTGAGAGACCCCGGGTTATTTAGTCTGGAGAAAGGGAAACTTAAGGTACATCATATGACTCTGCAACTACATGAAAGGAAACTGTAGCAAGGTGGGTATCCTCCTCTTTGGTAACGTGATGGGACAAGATGAAACAGCCTCAAGTTGCAACAGGAGAGGTTTAGATTAGATATCAGGAAAAAATTTCTTCACCAAAAGAGCTTTCAAGCGCTGAACAGGCTGCACAGGGAAGTGGTGGAGTCACCATCCCTTGAGGTATTTAAAGGGTGTGTAGATGTGACACTCTAGGGACATGGTTTAGTGATGGACTTTACAGTGTCATTTTTACAGTTGAACTCATGATCATAAAGATGTTTTTCAGCGTAAATGATTGATTAAAAAACAATAATAATAATAAAATAATTCTCCCAAATTCAACTGGACAAAAATCTTAGAATGTTCAATATCATAGCCATGTCTTGCTAAATTGCAATGTACTTAATAAGGAGGAAATACTGCTGTTCATGTAACTAATGAAACTTGTATAGAAATAGTTTTCTGTCTTTAATGTCTTGCCTGAATATTGCTTTTATTTTTCTTTCCATTGAAAATTAAACTAAGTTAGTCATACACTTTTTGTTGTATTTCTGGCTGGTGTTCTGCTTTCTCCTAGCAATTCATTCAGCCATTAGTGGCTGTGAAATGTAACAGAAGGATATAACTTTTGAGGCTGTGCCTATGCTGCTTTTCTTAGGAGAAAATCCCATGTCTTGGAAATTATCAATTTCAGGGAAATTTCTACATTATGGTCTCATGGTTTGTTATATACGTCACTTGTGGCATGCCCTAGTGACAGAAGCTTAATAAAGAAGAGAGAAAAAAACTGTGCAATATCCTGACATGTTGATACTTAACTGCTGATGTGCAGCATCTGTAACCCTCCTTACAAGGAGGTTCTACCAACATCACTGAAGGGCTTGACTTTGGCCAGCAGAGAATCCATCTTGGAGCCATCTGGAACCATCTTTTACAAACATGTGAAAATGTTCTGATGTCTTCTCACTGAAAACACTCCTGCTGCAGTCCAGCTGCTGCCAAAACCTCGCCACCTAAACCTAATACATCTATTTTGTTACCTTACATGTTAATGCTCTGCAGATTCACACATCTAGTCTGGGTGGGGGTGTTCTTATTCTTTTTCTGCTCTGCAGAGCTATGCTGCTGTCAGAATTGCTGCATGTGTCCTGCCATTAAAATTGAATTTTTCTATTTCCATTATGTGCACAAACTTCCAGTTTCAGTAATGCAAAATACCTCAGGCATTTCATCATCTTTCTTCTCTTCCCTAACTTTTTGCAACAGATATGTGTAACACTTTTCATGTATGATACACAGTGAATAGATCTCACATATACACCTTACTATTGAGCAATCATCCACCTCAGACAGAAAACAACAATGACAGCAACTATTATTATTGTTACTATTGCTATTATTATTATTGTTATTGTTATTATTATTATACTGTATATCTTTATAAGCAGCAGTATCATTCCTTAGATGACCATAAGCCTGAGTTTTAACAGACATGGATATATTTTGTTTCAGTGTTCTGTGAGAACAAAGCTGTATGAACCAGCTGTATGAACAGAAGAATATATGAACCAGCCCTTTGGGACATCTGTGGGTGAGGTTTTGCTTGTAGCTTGCTAGGCATCTGAACACTAGCCAAGGTTAACCTATCAAAACAGAAATAGCAGTGTAAAGTGAAGCAAGTTGTACTGTGGCCAAGATATTCATACTGTCCAAAATAGAAGGGTAATTTCTTTGGGAAGGCTCTTGTCTAGTCTGCTTATTACAGGCCAGATGACATTGGAAGTACTTTTTGCATAGTTTTATTTAAAAGCATTATAGTATGTCCACACATAAATATGTCTGTGACATAACTAAAGGTATGTGGGTGAACTTAGAAGACTTAAAAAGTGGATTTCTGGTTCAAAACAAAACAATTCTACAGATTCCTGCAGTAATTTATGCCTCACTTTTTTCATTTTTGGTGTAAATACCTGTGTACATTCCTGGTGAAATAAACAACTCAGGGCACCACTAGAAAACTGATCACTAATTCTAATCTACATATAAGCAAGCTGGGTGACGTTATTTTGCTTAAATAGTCACCAAAATGCATATATGACTTTGATTTTATGATTAATTTCCTTAAATAAAGCAATTAATTTCCTTAAATAAAGTTGATTTTTATTTTATGAAAATGGGTACCGAAGTCTTAATCCTGAGCTGAGTTTTTTCCTTTACCAGAATAAAAATCATGTAATAATATATATTATATATATTTCTTATATAATAAAAACATTACTGAAATGTTTCTTAAAAGTAGATATAACCCATTTTTCAAGAGATGAAGTAGCTAAATTTGCAGTTTTTGAAATCTTCTAATTTAATATCTTTGTGTATTGTAAGCATCTAAGCACCATCTAAATGAAGATATTTTTTCCACATAAATCCAAAGATTTATGTCTTTAACTTTAGAAGCCTGATAAATTAATAGTACTTCAGGCCCACTTTACAGTCAGAAGAAAGGAATAAAAAATCTCCAGAGGGACGTGCCGTATAAGATCCAAATTGCTTTCTGGAAATGCTTCCCTGTTTTATTGATTATGTAAAGAGCCTTGACACTTTTATAATGAGAAGGTTGAATCTGAACTACAATAACTAGTGTTTTTCTTTAAACTGAATTAGCTGTACTGCCATTTTTTTCTTAATTTTCTTTTTTTGATCACTATCTTACCTTTTTTGATTACTATTTTCATCCTTCCACATTTTACTACTGTGAACTGTGGAAGTAACTGTGCATGTAAGTTGAGAATAGCTAGTGACTTTTTTTGACTAAGTAGATTCATTAGAAATCATAGAATCAGGTTGGAAGAGACTTTAAAGATCATCTAGTTCCAACCCTCCACTTCCATGAGTAAGGACATTTTCATTAGACTAGGTCGCTCAAAATCCCATCTAACCTGGCTTTAAACTTCAAAGGATGGGGTATCCACGTCTTCTCTGAACAACTTGTCCTGTCTACACCCTCACAATGAAGAATTTCTGCCTAATATCTAATTGAAAACTATTTGCTTTCAATTCAAAGCCTTTCTTGCTTTTCCTGGCACTACATGCCCTTTTAAAAAATCTCCCTCCCTGTTTCTTGTAGACTCCTTTCAGATACAGGAAGGATGCAATTAAGGCACCTTGAAGTCTTCTCATTTCCAGGCTGAACAATCCCAATTGTCTCAGACTTCCCTCTTAGATGAGATGCTACATCCCTCTAATCATCTTGGTGACAACCCCTTCACCTCTCCCTCTTCATCTGCTCCTTATGAACAGCCATTGATAGTTGCAGTTCAGTCATGGGATTCATTCCACCAAGTTGCAGTAAGGGCAACAAGCTCATAACTTTCTAGCAGCAAGGAGTCTCCCAACTATTCTTGCTTGCAGCTCATGCTGCATGCGTTGGTGTAAAAGCGCCTCAGCTGAGCTGTTGGCCTCATTACCTTCCTAGAGGAAGCCCTCTTTATTCCTTCAAAATATTTCCCTGGTGTTTTCCTGTTGGCTTCTGTCACCGGATGAGTCCCTGGTTCATCTCTGCAAGACTGAAATGATGCTCTAGTGTGGCCAGCACTTTTCAGAGCCACAGGCAGAAGGCCTTCAATAGCATCTCATCCCTCTAATCTTTGCATATCACCCCACAGCTTGCCAGGGACAAACCCGATAGTGTTCCACTCTCTTGTCACATCTAGTTTAAAGCTCTGCCAATGATCTGCTGGTTCCTGAGCAAAGACTTTCCCCCTTTGCTGAGAAAGGTGAGTCCTGTCTGATGGCAGGATGCCTGGTGCTGCACAGATCATTCCATTGTCAGAAACCAAAAACTTTGGTAGTGACACTGGCCATGTAGCCATGTATTAATATGTGTTTCTTCTAATATTGCTGCCTTCAAGTGGAAGTACAGAAGAAAATAAAACTTGTGCCATAGTGTCCCTTATCAACCACCCCAAGGCCCTAAATTCCTTTTTGATTGCCCTTAGACTAAGTGTTACAGCTTCATCACTCACTCTCTGTGTGGAAGATCATTCATGGTAGTAGTCTGAAGGCTGTGCCAGTCTAGGAAGCTTTCTGGAGACATCAAATCTCTTGATACAAATCAAAGAAGCAAGTAAATATATAAAAGTTCTTTTTCTCTACTCTTTGACTATCAATAATACATTTTTTAGTCTCTTTATCATAAATCTTTCTTGAAGCATATGACCAAAGAAGTAGGTTTCCCCCATTTCCGTAGTATATGAAAAGATATGGCACATCATTTGCCACATATTTTATTTTGCATTCCATTATTTTATATGTCTACTAAATATTAATGATCTCAATATCTTTCTTTTTTTTCAGAGAAATTCACCCTTTATAATAGGATGAGCAAAATTTTATGATAGGCTAGACTATTTATGTATTTGGAATACACTGAACTCTTGAAAGCATCAACATTCAGTCCTCATGGGCTTTGAAATTTGACTTTTTTGATCATAGGTTTCAGCTACTATGTTATCACTTTGTCTTAAACTTTACTGCCAGCCTTTCTAGTGAGCATAAAGTATTGTAACCAATACCTACCCAATGCTGCAGAGGTTTAGATACTTCTAGGCTGCCTAGTCAATATATATTACATAACACTAGTCATTATCTTTGGTGGTTTTATTTTCAAATGTCACATGTGGACTAAAGTATTCTTATCTCCATATCCAAAAAAGCTACTGGAGACACTTCTTCATTGAGAACTTGAAAGCTGAATTCAGCTACCTAAGCATGATGACAGTTAAAGAAAAATGTGTTATGACAGTCCACATCTGAATAGTTTGCTATGGTTGGTACTTGGATAGTAGTCGTCCTGAAATCTGGGAGGATTCAGACTCTCATCTTGAAAGAATGGATGAATCTCTGTACTAATTAATATGCTAATGCATACTTCTCTGTTTAATTTATATCCCCATGAAATCAAAAATCATGGCTTCAGGAAGCCTGTGTCTCTGTCTTACTGATTTCACTTAATCTTACCAAAAGCCACCAGCACCTTTATTTTGTTAATTTATTGTATGAAATCAATTAAGTTACAGTTTTTACTATGTTATGATGTAAAGTCATGAATATTTATTACACATATGATGAAAAGATTTGGACAGCAGAAACAAGAAAGCCCAGAAGAAAGGACTGTTGGATAAGATTCAGGCAAATCTTTGCAACAGTGTAGATGTAGAGGAGAATGAAATATGAGAATCAGAATGCAGTTTTGAAAGGAAAATAAGAGGAAATTCATTAGAATTTTGAATATGAGGACTGAAAACTAAGAAAAGATGGAGGAAGGAAATTAATGGAAAAAAATTCTTCTATAATGGAGATAATGGAGAAGAATGAAAAAAAAATTGCTAAAACCTGAAGAATTCTTTACACCATATACCTTTTTTTGTGTTTTGTATGTGACAATGGCATCACAGATTTAGCAAGAAATAACTTAAAGATAAGGGTCATCTGTCACAGAGGTGTTGAGATTGGAAGGAACCTCTGGAAGTCATCTTTTCTGACTCCATGCTCCAGTAGGTTTACCTAGACCAGGTCGCCCATCATCAGTTGCAAACTTGCTGACGATATGCTATTCCCCAATATCCACATCAATCATGGAGCTTTTAAACAGCCCTGGAAGCACTATTCAACCCTGGGATACACACCTACTTTCTGGCCTTTCAACTAGGCATTGTCCTAGTGATCACCACCCTCTTGTCCCAGCTTCCAGTCAGTTTACAACCTACCTGCTGATCTGGCCCATACAACAGTTTGTCTGTGAGAATCTTACAAGAGACAGAGTCAAAGGCTTTACTAAAGTCCAGATAGACAGTAACAACTGCTTCCACCTCATCAATCATGTCACTCATTTCATTGTATAAGGGGGTCATGTTTTTCCCTCCATGAAGCCACATTGACTATTCTTGTTGATTTTTGTTTCCTTAACACTTTTGTTTGTGTCATACAGTGTCCATTTTGTTATCATTATCTTTTGGGACACTGTAAAAGATAAAATTTCTTCAGTGTTTGGGTTGTTATTACCTTCATGACATTTAAATCTTTGCCATATGCTATATAATCAGAAGTGGTCATGAGATATGATAGAGTGATTATGAAGCTTAATCAATAATATTACAAAATACTTTATTTTGAAAGGTTTAGCATGTCCAATATTTTTTTTTTGTTTATAACTTCTGTTTCATTTTTCAGAAGCCAAAATTAGTTGTGGGGACATCCCCGCTTGTATATAAAGAGGTACAGATTTTATGGAAAGGTATTTTTTACAGTGGATGGAAGCAAATATCATTGACTCATAGTTTTTCTAAATTTAACAATGGCAAAAATTATACAAGACAAATCATAGCTTTGTTTGCAATTGCAGGAAAAAAATATTCCACTAATCTCCTTGTCTCCTATACTTTTGTTTGATCAAGAGTAGGAATTGAACTTGAAATAGTTACTTTACCAAATAGTAAATGAAGTGTTTGGACCATAGAATATTCTGAGTTAGAAGGGGCCTATAAGGGTCATTGGACCAAACTCTTCACCCCACACAGGACAACATAAAAGTTAAACTGTGTGCCTGAGGAGGACCAAAAAGTTGATCACAGGAGACTGGAGAACCTCTCCTATGAAGATATGAGAGAGTTAAGACTGTTCAGCCTGGAGAAAAGAAGGCTCTAAGGAGACTTAATAGCAGCTTGTGAGGGGATGGGTATGGTTTGGGTGTTGCGCCTAGGCGATCTTTAAGGTCTCTACCAACACAAACCATCCTATGATTCTATGAACTAAGAGCATTGTTCAAATTCTTCTTGAGTACCAAGAGGCTTGGAGGAGCCATGACCACTTTCCTGGGAAGCTTGTTCTAGCACTGGAACACCCTCTAAATGGTGGTCCCAGACAGAGACATAAGCCATTCCCTCACATCCTCTCACTGGACACGAGAGTAAAAAAAAAAAACAAACCCAAACACATCTACTGTCTTCCCTTCATTCACTAGATGGATAAACTTTCCATAAAAGAATAGTAAGTTAATAAGGCATGATTTTTGCTTTGTGAACTCGTGTTGTCTTTGATCAATGGCCAAGCTGTCTTCCAGTGCTTTTCAATAACTTCCAGAATAATTCTATCCATAATTTTACCAAGCCCAGGAGTGAATCTGAAAGTTTTGTAATTACTAGGATCTTTCTTCTTGTCCTTGAAAACTGCAAAAACTATTTGCTGGTTTCCATTTGAATGGGATCCCTCCAGATTTCCAAAACAATATTTCCAAATCCAGAACTTCTTATCTGTTGTGTAAGCGCACCTGGCAAGGCGAGGTGGATGTCCAGAGAGAGAAATGTCATTCCACCAGTCAATCATCATCTCAGAATTCTGGTTACTCCTCAACCTGTTTCACTTTTTTCTTCTATCTGGGCACATCTCTCAGTCACTCTTTCTGCAGCCTTCAGACACAAGTGGAAACCTCAGGCACACTTTGAAGCCAGAAACTTGGACAGCTGCTTCTCTTAGGAGCTTTGTTTGGGCAGCTGTACTGGGTGCTAGTACCACAGCAGGCACAGAAGATGTGGCATTCTTTTGCCTCATCACCATTATTAGAGCTTCCTGTGGGGAGATTATGGCTGGGGGCAAGACTTTGGGATCAGGCAATCTGGTTGGTGAGACCATAGACTCCCAGCATCTTTGGTGTTCTTCAGCAGATTGTCATCCTTGCTGCTGCCTGGTCTCTCCAGACACGCAGCCCAGGAGGTTCAGAAACCCCCTCAGACACTCCACTCCAAGGTACATTTTAAGCTCCACATGCCTCTCAGCACATGGTAACTCCTGATGTTAATCTGGGCATCCCACGGTTTGACCTGTGATATAGGCATGATGTTTGACTTCTTAAACATTCTATCATCTGGATTTGTGCATCTTCTAGTAATGAGGCTGCATCAGAGGACACTATCAGTAGATAATGGAAGAAATAAATCCAAACAAAAAAACAAAGCATAAAAAAACCCAACCTACCAAAAAAACACCACAAACCAAACCACAACAAGACTTTTTTCATGGCCCGGTAGTTAAGACTAATTTTCATAGTTTAACTGATGCCTTAAGATTTTAACCTTTATATTTTTCAAATCCTGTACTGCATTAACACATAACTCTAAACTCCACATTAAGTGTCAGCTACTGTCTACACATCTTAGTCAGACAAACAATTCTTCTAGGCCTGAAACTCAAAGACATCCTACAGTTTTAGGCCCTGAAAGGTATAAATAAAAGTGAATTGGGGAAGTGAAAACTGGGGGAATATGACTTTATTACCTGAAGTTTTAATTAGAGAATTAAACCCTGATATGCCAATAGACTAAACTTATATCTCTCTGAAAAACTCATGACCATTGTCCATTTTGGGTATAGCCGTTGGGGAGGCTTTGTCTGACCTTATTGTACCTGAAGGTCCTTTATTAAATATGTCCACTTTTATCCTTTTAACTATGTCTGGTCTCTGTTTCTAGGTAAGCCTGGAATAGACATCATAACCCCAACCAACAGCCAAGTAGAGCCACACAGCTGCTTGCTCCCTCTGCCAACAACACGATAGGAGAGAGAATCAGAAGGGTAGAAGCTAGAAAATTCATCGTTTGAGATAAAAGGGTTTAGTAGGGAAAGCAAAAACCTCACAAGCAAAGCAAAACAAGGAATTATTTCACTGCTTTCCACGGGCAGGCAGGTGTTAATTCATCTCCAGGGCAGTAAGGTCCCAAGACATGTAATGGTTACTTGGGAAAACAAACACCATCCCTCCTCCTTTTTTCCCCCAGCTTTATATATTGAGCATGATGTCATGTAGTCTGGAATACCCCTGGGTCAGTTTGGGTTACCTGTCCTGGCTGTATCTCCTCCCAACCTCCCATGGATCCCCAAATTCATCACCAGCTTACTAGAATGAAAAGAAGAAAAAGCCTTGGCTCTATATAAGCCCTGCTCTGCAATCAATAAAATTTCTTAATATTATCAATCCTGTGTTCAGCACATAACCAAAACACGGTCCCATACAGCCACTGTAAAGCAGATAACTCTACCTCAGCCAAAACCAGCTCAGATATCTTTCCAGTGTGTGGAAGATGAACGTTCGAACTTCCTCAAGATAAGAAAAAAATCTATCATCTCAATTCACTTCCATTAATCTACAAAGTCTACAAAAGTAGGCACAAGCTTGGCTGTAGCCATAACCACATCTAGCATCTATCTCTCCAGAATAGTCACGTGTTACTACAGTTGGATATTCAAGGGGCTTTCTGGCTAAATAAAAAAATGTTCAATGAAATTAGAAGAATACTGGGAGGTTTTGAAAAGAAGACAGACCAAATCACTATTTGGACTCAGTCATCTAAAGCCCATACTAAACTGGATAGGGTTTAAACAGTTTGAAACCTTGAGTTATTAAATGATTGAATTACTAGGTGTCCTAAACACTGGTAGCTGGCCAAATTGAAAAATATGATGATAACTAGCTTTGTTCCACTTTTAACAGCTCATTACAGCATGAGAAATTAAACTGCCATATTATTCCCTGTCACAGATGGTATGCACAGGTTGAAATTAGTATTTATTAGAGTAATATAATTCCTGTTATCCATACTTCCCTTTTATCTTACAGAAAAAAGCAGGTGACTGACAATTTTTAAAAGAAAATGGCCTAAGCCTTCTCACCCTCTTCAAATGGCTATATTCAAAAAAGAAAATTCATATTTAAAATGATATTTTAAAAATGTTTCTTAGAACGAAGCAGGAAAAAACCCAAAGATTGTAATTTTTAAGTAATTTCAGTTTGAAAATAGTTGAAAGTGGCTGTCATATTTTACAAATCATAGGACGGCTGCTGAACAGTTAGAGAGCAACCATATAATTTCCTGAAAATAGTTCTTAGAGGATAGGCTGTCAATCAATGTTCTAATTTCTTTATTTCAGAAAAAAATCAGATTATGACTCATACCTTTTCTCCTGATTTGCTAGTTATTCCTTTCCAAGGAAGTGTAAATTTGTACCAGACTCCTTATTCCTCCTACCTTCAAAAGGACACGGAGGATATTCTGTAAAAAGAGAGTAAAGGATGTTTGCAAGACAGCGAAATTTATATATTCTCATGAATTCCCTTCCTCTGTCAATCCCCTCTCTTTTTCTTATTTTCTCAGATGATATTGCATAATTTCACTGTAGTTTAATAGATTAGCCCAACTGTAGATTGAAAGTTTGTCCTACAGAAAACAGCATCATAGGAAAACCATATAAAACATAAATCTTATACCCCTAGTCAATGTATACATTATAGCTATTTTAGAATATTATGTTACAGTTTAAATATATTATGGACAGAAAAATTAAATACGTAAGGCTGTAGACAAAATCTGTAGATTTTAAAATGCATTAATTGAACATTATGATTAAGATATTTCATTGGTTTACATGGCAAGATTTTGGTAGAAGGGGAGCTTTGTGAGAAGAGATCAGGAGCTGTCCCCTTGTCAGACACAGCCTCTTCCATCTGACTCCAAAAGAGGCTGGCTACTGACCGAAGATAAGCCAACCAGAGATACTGATGGTGCCCCTGCAATAACATATTCAAGAAAGCGTAAAAAACTCTGCAGCAGCTGTGAGAAAGTTGAATGTGTAAATGTCAGAGAAACATCCCCTTCAGACACCAAGGTCAGTGAAGTCAAGGAAGGAGACGTTCCAGGTAGGAAAAGCAAGGATTCTTCTGCAGCCCTTGGAGAAAACCCATGGCAACATAAATTGTCCCTCAGCAGCCCATGAGGACTGTGATGGAGCAGATATCCATCCACCTGCAGCCCGTGTAGGACTCCATACTGGAGCAGGTGGATACATCCTGAAGTAAATTGCAACACACCAACCTGTGGAGAGGTGGTGTCAGAGCAGGCTCATTAGGGAATAAAATAGAAGTGTTAAGTGTGAAGTGGAGCATGGGAAGAAGGAAAGTGCTGAAGGAAGGTAGTTTTAGCTTTGTTTTATTTTTCACTGTCCTATTCCGTTTAAAGTAATTGACAATAAATTAGATTAATTTCCCCAGGTGAAGATGATTTTGCCCATGACAGCAATTGGTGTGTGATCTCCCTGTTGCATTTAATCACATTTTTTCAGTGTGTCTTAATGAGAAGAAGGAATAATGAAAAGTCTTAGTGGGCACCTAGGATAGTAAAGGACAATCCTCCCCACACTTTTTCAAATAAAAAATTAGTTTTATCTGAGATGGAATTCAAATCTAACTTACCGTGAAGGTAAAATCTGTCGTACTATTACATGGACTAATATATGGAATATTCCTTAATATGTGATGTTAGTTCTGTAATAACTTCTTTGTTATCAAACAAAAAAGTCCCCAAATAAATCAAACTAAAATTTCCTCCTTTAATAAGTCAGCTTTTTTTTTTTTTTCTGGAAGAAGGTAGAGAATTTTTTATTGCAAATTTTAGGAATTATACACAGACAACATGAGATTACTATCTGAGCTACACTTAATGCCATGTGTTAGATGGCACCTTTTCTCATGAATTAATGCAAACTCTGCTTGCTATAAACAGGGTGAAAACAATCAGCATAGCTCAAGTATAGCATAGCTGGTTTTGAAAATAATAATAATAATATTTTACAGCTGTCTAGTTCTTTTATTCATGAAGATTGGCCCTATTGAAATGGAATTGTTAAATTGCAGAGGAGCTTTTAGTCTACTGTACTTTCAGATAGTTCTGGTTTTGAGACTGATGTTTTCTCCTCTCAATGGAGGCTGATTTTTTCTCCTATACACTGATGGGTGGTGGGATCAATTGATCTCCAGACTGGTGCCAGCAGTGTTGCAGGGGTACCTGTGCCCTGTCCCATCCCCAGTGCCATGGGGAGTCTGTCTCCTGGATGGGCCCCGTGGATCTGCATTATGACCTGTCTCTGGCCTCAGCCTTGGATCCATCTCTATCCCACTCTACTAACAGGCCACCCCCAGCCTCACCTGGGCCCTGTTCCATCCATTTACTTAGATGCTGTGGGAATTCATGCTGGTCAGTGAAGACAATATCTGCGTTGGGTAACCCTCAGCTGCCATCTCATTACCACACTTGGAGCAGCCTGGCTTTGCACCACTTGACAAAAGGAAAGAAAGAAATGTGTATCCTTGTGATGGGTTAGGAAGAATACAGTCAAAATCCAGGCAATAAGGTGTCAGTTCATGCTGAAGGGTTTTACAGAGCAGCATAAAAGTTCCCTGTGGAAAAATGACTCAAGAAAGTAAAAAGATGTTAAATAAATAAATATATAATGGAGGTAATTTTTATAGGTAGGTGTCATGTGTCAGTTGAAATGCCTACAAATTTTTGTACTTATTTTCTCCCTGCAGCAAAATAAGGTGAACCCAAGAAAATAGGTTACGTCCTATGAAACAACAAACTAACTCTTGAGACTGGGGTGGATTACTCAGAGGAGCTCAAGAAATAATAGAGGGAGATCAGCAATGCCCCAAAAGATGTATTTGAACAGACCAGTATTTAGAACAATATCAGTGTTACTGAGAAAGGAGCAAGGGGAATGCAGAAAATCATAAAGAAACATCCAGAGAATAGAACAGCCTTGTCTTCAGGCTAATACACAGTTTCTTGTAAAAAGGACTTAAAGGAAAGTCTCTTGAAGGATGAGAAATTGTGGTTTCAATGTTCTCCCCTGGAAAGTGGTAACATATGCCTTTACATTAGTGATATCTGCCAAAAGACAGAAACATTTTTGATTTGGTCATCAAGCTTATACATATTTAGGTTTGAAATGCAATCAAGCTACATCAACTACATTCAAAAGTGAATGGCTTTTAGCAACACCTAAACATTCTGCCAGTAAATAAAGGATGCATTTTGTAATGCCTAGTTTGCAGTTAATGATTTCATAGTAATAACAACAGAAACTGCTGAAAAAGAAAAATATAGGACACTATATGTAGGACACTGGATGCAAAATATTTGCTGGTAAGAGCTTCCTTGGTTGTTGAAAGAATATTTTTATGTATAAAAATAAACTGAAGGATATTGCATATGTCAACAACACTGAAATTCATTTGCTGATTAGAAAAAAGGTATTACTAGCACCATTTTATGAGTTGGCCAATGAGACTTGCAAGAGAAATTGTGGCATCTTGCATATGAATGAAATCATCAATGCAATAGAGCAAGAAAACACAGATGTTGATGACCATCATGGGAAAATGACTAACTCCAAACAAGGAAAGGAAAATTAGTCTGAATTTTTAGACAGTTCAGGAATAGAGTAGATAGACACCTGAAAATGCAAATGCAAATACATGTTTCTGTCTGTAGGTGTCTATTTGGACCTGGTCCTGCCCAGAGCCACAGTTTTATAATATTACCATCCAAATCCGATCCATTGCAGTAACCATAATTCATTTAGAATCAAGGCCTTTCCAGGATTACCAAAAGCCAGAAACTTTTATGTCTCTTGTGTTTAATTTTGAAGAAAAAAATGTGAATTACAAGAAAGTTATGAAGCTCACAAAGAAGATGATAAAGAAAGTGTAGGAAAGGGTAAAACATTTTCAAATTTCAGGAGCTTTCAAAAGATACTGTAGTGGAGGTTCAAAAGCAATTTATACTACTTCAGGATAAAGTCTAAAAAATGTGTTGAGGAAAACATTCTTGCTAAATAGCAGGGAAGGAAAGTTAATAAATTCAAGTTTAAAAAAAAAATCATAAGAGTTCTTAAAACCTGATAGGTTAAATTTGAAAACACAGTAAGTCAGTACAAAAAGAAGTGTTGAGGAAATACTAGAAGAATTCATTTAAAAAATAGCAGTAAGTCATTCTTCAAGTATATCAGGTGAACAAAGTTTGATGGCAACTTTTTAAGGTCAGTAGATGATCAAAACCAGAGAAAAATGTTGAGAGAAAATAATGTCAGAGCTGGAAAGCATAAGGATTTTTCTTCCATCTTAACTCACAATGAACAAGACAGAAATTTTCACCACTTTGGCAAGTTTTTTTCTGTTTTTTTTGTGTTGAGGGAGAAGGGTTGCACTCCAGCTTTTTCTGGTCAGTAATTTATCAGGAAAAAGAAAGTTAAAAGAAAGAGCTTTCTGTAAGCAAATGGCATCTACTCCAAATCCTATAGGAAGTGAAGGATTGAATACCTGAATAATTAATTGCATTTTACATTAGGTTATGTGATAAATACTCATCTGCACACCCATAAAAGAAGCACGGAGAGGGAATGGCAGATGGAAGACCCCAAATAATTCATTGCTCTGGCTGCTTCTAAGCTAATTGCAGAAGCCATAAGCCTATCAAAGACCAATCTTAATAAGCCCAGATAAGTATAGGGGAAAAGAGGCAGGTGGGAAACCAAATTCCCCAGACACGCAGGAGAAGAAGGAAATCAAGAACAGTGCTGCAGAGAACAACTTAATGATACTGCTGGATGAAAATTTGGATATTAAAAGCTGTAATGTGCACTTGCAGCCCAGAATGGCAACCACTCTGGGCATCATAAAAAAGTGTGACAGGCAGGTCGAGGGAGGTGATTCTATCCATCAACTCTTCTCCTGTGAGATCCCATTTGGAATATTGTATCCAGCTCTGGGACTTCCAACAGAAGAAGATCATGGACTTATTGGAATAGGTCAAGAAGAGGGGCACAAAAATGATTGGGAGGCTGGAACAACTTACCTATGAAGAAAGGCTGAGACGACAGGGTTTTTTTAAACTGGAGAAAAGAAAACTCTGAGAACTCATTGAAGGCCAGCTGAAGCCTTTCAAAACTTAATGGACGCTTGTGAGAAAAGAAGAAAGACTTTGTGACTGTACTCACAGATGAGGGACAATTGCTTTAAAATGATTATGGTTAAATGTAATTTGACATAAGAAATAAACTGTTTACAATGAAGGCAGGGAAATGCTGGAACAAGTTGCTCAGTGAAGTTATGGATGCTACATCACTGGAGTTGTTTGAGGTCAGTTTGTATGGGGCTTTGAGTAATCTGACAGTGCAAGATGTCCTTGCTTTTGGTTAGGAGTTTGCACTAGATGACTTTTCAAGGTCCTCTGCAACCCACACAATGATGGTGTGATTCTATGATTCTTGTGTCTGACTGTTCAGCATAACTCCAAAAGTTACAAAAACTGGTAAACACTGAAGTGGGAAAAAAAGCTGCTATTGAAGTAGCAGAAGTGAAACCAAGTATGAAGAACTGCAGAATAATTTTGGAATATCAGCTAGGTATTAAAAGAATAGCAGATGATAGTAAATTAAGACAAGTGTAAAGTGATGTAGAAAATCCCATATTTTTATGCACAGTCACTGGTTCTAATTGGATGATTAAATACTAAATGAGGTCTTCACATTATAATTGTTAGTTGTATGCAAAATATAAATACAGTAGTTCTTAAAAGATTCACATGACAGGAATTATTAGAGAATTAATTCAGAAGATAAAAAAGAATGAATTCTGAACTATTTTAAAGCTTATAGCAAAACTGAAGGCCCATGTAAATGGAAATATGAAAAAGGTGATGATATAAAACATCTTCCATATGAAAAATCAGTAAGTTCATGTTTAAATGTAAAGTTATACTTAATCTGGAAAAGATCTAAAGGGAGTGCATAGAGGAGGGAGGACGTGCAGTAATTTCAGAAAATTAGTGGCATGGCTATTTTGTTTTAGAGTATGATGGTTTATTAAGCTTCTATTACAAAAACTGAGAGTTTTCCAGTGAAACTAGAACTCTCATCGTTAAAAAAAGACAAACAGAACCATAAGCTAGGAAGGTGAGATAAACTAAAAAACATATAATAGGTCACATATATATATATATATACATATATATATATATATCAAATAAGAAATGAAGTTAAAAATAATAATGAAGTTAAAAATAATAATAAGTTCCTCTCAGAAGGCTGGTGTGGATGCCAAAAAAGGATTTTTTTTTTTAATAATTAAGACCATTGAATTCTGATTAAAAACAGTAAATTTAACATCGTTCATTGTTCATCAATGAATTGATTATTCACCATAGGTTATACATAATGAAATTATTTGCTGGTGCTGTTAAGTAGATAGATCAGAAGGAAGTTTACCCTCCAGAAACTTAGGCATTTTAGAGAGAAATCTGTCTTTAGGTAAAAGAGAGAGAGGAGAGACATTTCTAATGTACTTCTCCTAATCGAAGATATATATTCAATACAGGTAAGTTCGACTCTCTCTTAGATTAATAGCTTTGTGAGACCTAAAGATGACTTAAACTAATATGTCTAAGTAGCTGAAAGTTACTGATTACTCCAATTTGTTTTAATAATAAGATTTAAACTGTAAAACTATTTTGTGTTTCGAGAATTTTATCTACTTTTAATTTTATAAGACATGAAGCCTTTCAATGGAAAATAGATGTCAGTAAAACCTGATTTGGTTAATGAGCTGCCCTATTAGAGTCAAAACCGTAAAATCTCTAGAGTTTCTTTTGCATGATCCCAAATGTGTTTAAAATGCAGAACTCAATAATTCCTAATGAGAAAATAATAAATTGAAATTTTATCTGTATTAAAAAAAATAACAACATAGACTGGGGCATCTATGCAGTCCTGAAATATAATTCTGTTCAGACTTTTGAACTGATTTCACTGAATTTGGACATTTAATTGCCAGCTTGTTAGTTATTACCTTAAGGCAGAGGCTGTCTATTAAGTAGACAGTGAAGGAAGCAGTAGTTTATTAGTTGTTACTTAACCTGTGCAGTGTTATTACTTAAAAGACTGGGAAAAAATAACAATGCCTTAAGTAGGATTAATTGGAACATGTTATTGCCCTTGGGCTCATATTAATGCCACCAACCAACTTTTGAATTATTAAAAAGGAATCTTTCTATTCAAAGCACAGCATAAGTGCACATCCTTACTTCTTTAGATTTATACTATGAGTTCATATGTTGATATCTATTAATATGTCAACATCTGTGTGAGTGTATTGTATATGTGAGTGTACAAGAATTGAAAGAATTTACTGGTTCTTAGCATCATAGGGTGGGTCAGGTTGGAAGGAACTGAAATGGGTCAACTGGCCCAATCAAACAGAGCCATCCCAGAGCACACTGAACAAGATTGTGTCCAGTGAGGGAAACTCCATAGCCTCTCTAGACAATCCGTTCCAGTAGGTGGTCACTCACACAGTAAAAAAGTCATTCCTCATATTTGTGTGGAACTTCTTGTGTATCTGCTTCTGCCTGTTGCCTCTTGTCCTAACTTGGTGCCAGTGGGTAGAGTCTAGCTCCATTCTCTTCAACTGGAAAATGTCTGACCAGGTCAGGGGTGTAAGAAAGAGAATTCACCAGAAGAGATTTTATGACTACCATAGATCCCCTGCATATGTTTGCATGCTTCTAGTATTTTCAATACACATATGACAGTTGTGGTTTAACCCAGTCAACAGCTCAGCTCCACACAGTTTCTTGTTCACTCTCCTGCAGGGATATAGGGAAGAGAATCAGAAGTGTAAAAGTACAAACACTCATGGATTGAGATAAAGACAATTTGATAAAGCAAATCTGTGCATGCAAGAAAAAGAAAACAAATTCAATCACTGCTTCCCATAGGGTGGTAGATACTCAGCTGTTTGAAGAAATTGGTTTTATCATGTTGTAACAGCTACTTGAATGGACAAATGCCATAACTACAAATGTTATACTCTTTCTTTCCCCTAAATTTTATTGTTGAGCATGACATCATATAGTATGGGATGTCCCTTTGATCTGTTGGGATCAGTTATCCCAACTGTGTCTCTTCCTTGTGCAGCCCTAGTTAGCCCTAGTCTCACTTAATCCCTACTAAGGGATTAACTGAGAAGCAGAAAAAGCCCTATCTCAGTGTAAGCACTGCTCAGCAATATTTAAAACATTGGTGTGTTATCAACACTCTTTTGGTCACAAATAGTAAATATTGCACCATACAGGACTCTGTGAAGAAAATTAACTTTACCTCAGCCAAAACCAGTGCAAAAGTGACAGGATGTACTTTCAACACACCTTCAAGAGTCCATACCTATTGACACTAGATGGGGTGCACCTGTCCAAATGGGTCAAGAGTTATGGGAAGCAAAGTGGCTGCACTCATTAGCAACATTTTAAATTATATCTGGCAGGCAAAAGGGAGTGACAGAGAAGAACCAGGAAACATCAACACTTTAGGAAGTATCAGGAAAATAGCAGTAAATTGTCCCCAGGGATTTAGGGAGTGATGGTCCCAAAAGGAGAAGAGACCAATAGCCCACCAGAACTGCTTCTACATCAATGCACACAAGCTTCATGGGAAATAAGCAAGAGAAGGCAGAAACCATGGTGCAATTAGAAAACTATGACCTAACTGCTATTATGGAAACATGGTGGGTGGAATGAGTCTCACAGCTGGAATACTGCAATTGAAAGCTCTAAGTTTTTCAGAAGAGATTTTCTAGGAAGGAGGGATGGATGTGTATCACTCTCCATGTTAAAGCAGGAATAGACTATGAAGAGCTGCCTCTAAGATAGAGCACCCAAAAGGCTGAGGGCCTGTGGGTGAAAATCAGGGACTAAACCAATAAAGGGCGCCTTATGATTGGAGTCTGCTAAAGGCCAACTGATGCAGGGGAGCCTCTTTTTTAAAGAGGCCTTCTTTTTGTAGATACAGGGAACACCAAGATCACCATCTGTCATCTGGATGAGGGATTACAATCACCCAGGTGTCCGCTGGGAAAATACAGCCAGCTGCAAGCAATCCTGGAGACTACTGGGGTGTGTTGAGAATAGCTTCTGGTGCAGGTACTGGACAAATCAACCAGCATAGAAATCTTACTGGACCTGGTGCTCACCAACACAGAGGAGCTCATTAAAGGAGATAAGATTGGATGTTGCCTGGGCTTAGCAATCATGCCCTGGTTGAACTTGTAATCTTAAGAAATGTGGGCCTGGCAGAGAGCTAAAACCACGGACTTCAGAAAAGTGAATTTCCATCTGTTTAAAGAAATAATAGATTATGTCCGGATGGCTTCTGACTATCTCCTTGGATGAAGATTCTATAATACACAGATTTCTGCATTTAAGTGTCTGTCAGTAACTAAAAAGAGACAATTATTATCACTTTTGAAGTCCTCCAAAATGAGAACAATTACAGTCACACCCACAGTTTGGGTGAAGTTATTGAGAGCAGGCCTATGAAGAAGAACTTGGGTGTGATGCTTGAAGAAAAACAACATGAGCTGGCAGTGTGCACGTGCAGCCCAGAAAGCCAAACAAATCTTAAGCATCAAAAGAAGTGCGGCTGGCAGGGTAATGGGAAGTGATTCTGTCCCTCTCTCTTTTTAGACCCCACCTAGAGTAGTGCATCTGGCTCTGGAGTCCCCTGTTTAAGAAGGACATGGAATTCTTCAGTCCAGAGGAGGACCATGAAACTGGTAAGAAGACTGGAACATCTTCCCCATGAACACAGGCTGAGTTGGGACTGTTCAGCCTGGAGGAGAGAAGGTTGCATGGAGACCTCATAGCAACCTTCCTGTACTTGAAGGGGACCTACAGAGAAGCTGGAGAGAGACTCTACATGAGGAATTGTAGAGGGAAAGATGGGTATAAACTGAAAGACAGGAAATTTAGGCTAGATATTAGGAAGAAATTCCATACTCTAAAAGTAGTGAGATACTGGGACAAGTTGCCCAGGGAAGTTATGTATCCCCCAACCCTGGTGGTGTTCAAAGCCAGGATGGATAAAGGCTTGAGAAATTGGGGCTAGTGGGAGGTAGGTGCCCTTGCGATGATAGGAAGGTTGGGACAAGATGATATTTAAGATCCCTTCTAACCCTTAACATTTTTTTATTCTATTATTCTATTTGTTATTTCAGAGAGAGAGGGTAATTTCCTTTTAGAAATCATGAAACTAATTCCTGTTTTTATATTTTGAACCTAGGCGGATTCAATTTGGAAGTAATTTATCTTTATCAAGCAATAGGAGAAATAAGAGATAAAGTTGAAATGATCAGCTGCTTTATCTGTAGAGCCCATCTGCGCAACTTCCTCCTGATTCTGAAGGTAATTGTATGGGCATGTTTGAATTCCCTTGCAATCAGTTTCAAACATATGGAAGAAAGTCTTAATTTGAGCTTTGTTTATTTGTTGTTTAACCTACAGGTCATTTGTTATCATTTGGAACTTAGAAATAAATAAATGCCAATTGATCCATCATCTATTGGGTCCCAAAGGCAGTCTGCCTGGAGACACGACTTTCCACCAGAATAAATTTTTCTGAAGTGCTGGAAGGAAAGCAATAGAGAAATGTTATGGAAGAGATTCAGTGATGCATTGCATCTGTTTTTAAAATTCTTCTGGTGGGATTCCTACAGCACTTTGCTTACAGCTTTCCTTAACCACTCACATTTCATGTGGTAAAAATACCATGCGATCAAGGCTGAAATGCATAATCATAACATGAAAAAGAGAGTGCTGGTCAAGTGTACATATCCAGTAAGTGATCCCAGACAAACACGCTATTCTAAACTGCATATATTGTTCATAACTTTACAATAGGAATAATTCTGTCAAGATATTTATTTACTTCCCTAAAATACCCTTACAGTAAAAGTTTCATTTTCATTGAAAAATATACATAGTTTGCCTGTTTTCTTGGAGAAAAGGATTGGATTAAATGCTGAATGTACTGAAAAGTATATTATAATTTTTTTTATCTTGTTTTAGATATTTTTAGCAAAATCTGCACGGGTTAGTGAGTTGTGGTAAAACATAGAAGGAAAGAAAAAGGAGGAGTAGCTCATGAGTTGAGACTTTTGTTCTAAGGACTACCAACAGATTGTGAAGCAAATTTGCAGATGTGTAAAGCAGGATTTTATATATGAAAGCTCCAGTTTTTCACACAGTAGAATATTTGGTATTTCCAAAAGACATGACCAACAACCAGAACTACAAATATTATTCATTTAGTTTGGAGCTTTTCTGGTAAAAGGAAAAGACTAATATCTTGGCATCCTTTTTTTGTTGTTGTTGTTTTGTTTTGTTTTGGTTTGGTTTGGTTTGGTTTGGTTTGGTTTGGTTTGGTTTTTTTTTAACATGATGTTACAGAAAAATATTTCTTTTCTGAATCCTGGATCCTGCTGTGCCTTTGAATTCTAAATGTTAAAACAAACTAACAAAATAAATAATGTGAATAATCCACCTGAGGTACTTCAGTCAAAGACTTAAAGATTTATTTTTCTTAATCAGCATTGGAACAAAAATTCCCAAGAAATCTACTTTATTGTTGAAGGAGTCCAATCAGATACACCAAGAAAAAGAAATTGATAATTTCAATCAACACCTTTCAAAAAACAAACATAATAGCAACTGTGTTCCACAAGTGAAGAAACTAATTAAAAAATAAGTTAATATTCTCTGTTACAGATGATCAAGGAAAAAAGACAGAATAAGAAATCATAATGAAATCATATGAAATGTTTCTGCATAGTGGAAAGAAATATTTGAATTTAATGTTATTCTGTCAGACATTTTGAACTATAAATACAGTGGTGTACACGAAAGTTTCCAGACAAATTTTTGCTCCTCTTCAAGAGCCAATAAATCATAGTTTTAAAAATTATTTCTTGTAATGTACAATGTGATCTTGATGATGTATATTGGTTTAAGAGATGTATGTGTTCAGGTTAAATATGGGGGGTTTTTTACGTTTCTATTCAACACTAGATGGCACTCTGAATTTGAACTGTAATATTTTTTTCTTTTCTCCTTAGAATACAGGGAACATGTTACCTTCATTCTATGAGTAAAATCCGTCATACAGATTAATCAAATAATTTCACTTTTTCCTAGTGCAGTAGTAGGAAGTCTCCTAAGGCTTATTACCATGCTACAAGTAATAAAGAACATAAAAGAAAGGATCAGTCAACTTATATTATATTAAGATACTCCCAGTGAATTTCAAAAGCTTTTTTAATCTAAAAATGAGAATGATTTTATGCTATTAAATGCTTATTACAATAATCTAGGCTGCTTAATGTACAAAATTTTAAATCTTTAGGATTTAAATTTAAATGTAACCACTAGCTTGTGCTCTAAAATAGTGGGAACTTTGTAGAACCCTCAGTGCTGTATATCTGTAATTCAGCTTCAACATACTAAGTCATCTTTACACCTAAAATCTATTAAAAATGGGATTCAGAGGCGTGACTTACATAAAGATAGTGAAATGGTAATAATTATAAAATACAGATAAAGAATACCATAAACTCTTTAAACCTACTACATTTTATAAAGGATCATCTCTCATTGTCTTATATTTCTTAGCAGGAGATTACATTTTTTTTTGCCTGGATATGCTACTATATGTCTAACTTTCATGATGACTGCAGCAATTTTGTAAAATAATGTCTATTTTTCAGATGCTTACCTTTAGATATATACATTTATCTCTGTGTACTGCTGTGAAGTTTTCAAATAAATAAAATATTTTTAAATAGAATTTTAAAAGACAATTTCAATTGGAAAGTTACACATTAAATTTTGGTTTTTTGGATACCATGAATACAGCTTTTAATGACCACAAAGAGCAGTGCGTATCTCAGAGTTAAAATATAAGAAGAATACACAGTAAGGTAAAAGATTCAACAGTCAGAACTAGTTGGAAATAAACTTTGAAATCCCTATGCTGTTTTTAGAAGGGTTATTTTATCCTATGATTATTATGAGCTGTCTATTAACTCAGCTTCTACTCACAATTGCTTATTTTGGTCTTTCAGCGTTCATTTTAGGACATATAGTTTCCAAGTACCAACAGGATTGTACTATTATTATGCTTCTGTTTCATTCTGTATATAGATTACTGATCCTGGTATAACCTGACATGCACTCTGTTTTCTGCTGCTTGTTACTAAATTAAGACCTTACATTATCTGTATATTTTATGTTAGTCTAAGACTAGCTTTCAGAGCATATTATCTAACAGATTACATTATAAATCAAATATATCAGTTTAAATACTTCAAAAGCAAAGCTAAATGAAATCTAAGACAGTTAGAAGCTAACATTCATTAGTTATTTCTTTATATTAGAAACACAAGATTTTTCTGTAAGGCATGGGAAAAATACCCTGTTGAAAAGTATCAGAATATGTATTTATGTCTATATGGTCATAGACTGGTTTGGGTTTGAAGAGAACATTTAAAGATCATCTAATCCAATTTCCTGGACATGGGCAGGGATATTTTTTGCTAGGTCAGTTCTGTTAAAGCTCCATTTTATCTGCTTTTGAATACTTTCCAGGACTGGGCATCTACAATGCCACTAGGAAACCCGATCCTACTTCTTTTCACCCTTACTTTAAAAAAAAATTCTTCCTTATGTCCAGTATGAACCTACATTTTTTTAGTATAAAATCACTGCCCATTGTTCTGTCACTACATGTTCTTGCAAAGAGTCTTTCTGCATCATTTATATAAGATCACTCCAAATATTGAAAGGCCAGTATAAGGCACCCCCAGTGGCTTGAAAAGAGGTAGCGCCAATAGGTTGAGGGAGGTAGAGAAAACAGAGGTTCTGCACTTCTGTTTTAGTGAGACGCCCGTCTGGAGTACTGCTTCCTCTTCAAGGCCACCAGTATGAGAAAGACTGGGACCCATTAAGGCAGAAGCAGAGCATAGGCACAGAAATGACAGAGCTGGATGGGGTTTTGGCAACCTGCTTTAGTGGAAGGTGTTCCTGACCATGGCTGGGGGATTGGAACTGGATGATCTTTAACATCTCTCCCACTCAAACCTTTCTATGATTCTGTGATTATTATTCTTTGCCTCCCTTGACATATTCAACTCTAACTGTGCCTTATCTGTCCTGATCCAATCCCTATGCATCCAGATATATTCCCATTATACTTGATCCTGGTTCCACTGCCTGTGCATTTCTTTCTTACAGTTTAGTCTGATCAGAACATCCTTACTCAGTCATGCTGATCTCCTCCCTTCTGCGCCTGATTTCTTACACACACAAATCAAGAAGTCTTATGGCATAAGAAAAACACCCTTAAAGAGCTCCTAGTCTAGTTCAGCTCCTTTGACAGCAATTACTCAGGAAATTCATCCAGTAATTCCCTAAGCAATTCCAGCTTGCTTTCCTAAAATCCAACTGATTATAATCTGGATTAAGCAGATTAAGGGCATTCCAAGGGTCTCCGTCTCCATTTACAATTTACAGCACCTGTGCTGCTTTATGGCAGGTGTCAGGGTAATTGAAGTCTCCCAGCAGGATCAGAGCCTGGGAGTTCGAAGCTTCCTGTAACTGAAGTAAGAATGTTTCATCTGCAGGCTCCCCTTGGCTGGGTGGCCTGTAGTTAATATCAACAACAAGGCCTCCTTTGTTAGCTTAACCCTGTATTTTTACCCGTTACAGGGACTTAAAGAGCACAGTTGCCTGTCTCAAACTCTGTCAAGGCCACAGAAGATCTTAACACCCATAGTTTCTTGACCTGTTCATTACTGTTTTTCAAAGCCAGTTCTGTGTAGTCAACTCATTTTCTTACAGAGATGACAGCCCACCTGCACATCTCCTTTATTGCCTGTCCCTTCTGAACAGTTTACAGACATTGACTGCAGAGCTCCAGTTGTGTGAGTCATCTCATCACATTTCAGCAATAGCAATTAGATGGTAGCTTTCTACCTGTACAGTGGTTTCCAGATCCTCTTGTTTGTTACTGGGTGAGTTGCATTGATATAGAGGCATTCAGGTGGGCTATCAACCTTGACACATATTTAGAGAAACAATCAGCATTATTTATTATTTATAGCTAACAAAAAATAAATAATAAAAAAAATCTATTAGTCTATAAGAACATGTACAGAACATAGATTCAATACAGTGTAATAAAACCTCAGACTCTTTGTACCAAAGAATTTATTTTTAGAAAGTTATTATTAAAAACTATAAAATATGTTTGTTGACAATATATGTTTTTCATATAGATTATAAAAATTTAAATAAATCATATTACTTTTTTCTTTTTCTTTTTCTTTTTCTTTTTCTTTTTCTTTTTCTTTTTCTTTTTCTTTTTCTTTTTCTTTTTCTTTTTCTTTTTCTTTTTCTTTTTCTTTTTCTTTTTCTTTTTCTTTTTCTTTTTCTTTTTCTTTTTCTTTTTCTTTTTCTTTTTTTTTTCTTTTCTTGCAGTCAAATCTTTACCCTGTTTATATTCTGCTGTCAGTCAGTCAAGTTTCTGCCAAGACTGTGCTCTACGTGGAAAGCATCTATAGAAAAAGGATATACCATTCAGTCAAGCTATTTGTACCACTTACTACTGCCAGTTAATGCTGCAAACCATGTCTGTAATATTTAAATATGCTACTGTGCTATCCACCTACTGGAAAAATATAGAAAAATAGTTATAGGGGTATCTGTCTATTTTTCTGTTTGTTTCTATTCTCCTTCTGCCCCAGGGAAAAGTTCAACTATACATCTAACCTGTTACAATACTGAGTCAAGACCTTGACTCTCTCTGCAGTAAGAATTGTGAAAAACAATATGAAAAATAGTATCACGAAAGTGAGGCATTTCCTTTTCTTCGTTTGCTGCATAAAATGTTTATGTGTTTTCATAAAACACTTCAGTGCTCACCCAAAAAAAGGCAATTCTTTGTTAAGACAGTAAGAAAAAAGAAAATGCCAAGGTGGCCGTACTTGTATGCTGGTCACTAGCTAACGATTGAAAAAATGGAGCTCCCAAGGGACTGGAGTGTGTATCTTGATGAGTTAGGAGAACCAAACCCCAAAAATCTGATTTAAGTGTTCTAACAACCAGAATATTATACATCTTATAGTAAGTTGTGGTGAAGCTCTACTTCTTACGACTCTGGCTATGTTTTAAGCTGAAGTTAATACCTGTGTGAATTAATAGTTTTTACATCAAGCCCACAATGTCAAGACCCCCAAGTGTATAATAGATACTTTTCGTACTTCTGAACTTATCACTGAATCATATAAAAGTGTAGGCAGTAAGCATCTGAGTACGTGTTTGCAAAAAGAAAACAACATGCCAATTAAATGTGAGTATCTTCACAACCCGGCAGCCTTGTTTGGTAGGTTGGCTGAATCATGTTCTTAAGCTTATAGGTAAATTCCTCTCTATTTTAGGAACACTGTCAGCCAGTCTGAACAAAGAGTGGGTTTAAAAACTTCTTTTTAGCTATGTAAGAATTAACCTAGGATTCATAAATTGGCATCTGATTTATCAAGTTCAGCAAGCATACTGTTAGTTTCCCTATCAGCTCAAATTTTGATTAGTTTCTGCGGCTAATTAAAGCGAATATTGTTGAGGAATACGTTCAGTGCTGGTAGGTCAGGATGAAGCTGCAGTTTGAGCTGTGAGCTGAGCTCTGGGTGTTGGAGCCCCAGCCAAGAGGCCATGAACTGCTGACCCTTTGCAGAACAAAGGGCACGGGGACCTGTGTCCCAGCCAGGTGACCGGACACTCGGGGACATGGCAGGAGTCAATGACCCCAGACTTTCTCACCGAGACTGTGAGGGTGTGGAAGCCCAGGGTTTCCTTTGTTTGGGGCCCCTCCTTGGAGGCACTAGCATGAGCTGATAGTTTATTTAGTTATTGTACCAAGATTAAATTATTTGAAGGAAAGGGACATTTGAGCCTCTGCTTTGGGAAGCCTGTTGTTGAGCTGGTGAGGAAATCTGATCAGACTGTGTGTGAGTGGGGTGTGTAGCTGTGGAGGGACCTCTCTCCCAGCCCAGGTTCTGCAAATGTGACTGTGTGGATCCTGGATGTTCGGACAAGGAAGTTTCCTCTAACAATATAGGCATGTTGTCATTTTTGGAGGAGGAAATGGAGGAATTTTTTAATGCAGCATTTATTTATATTTACTATTAGGACCCTAAAGAAAATGTCCTTAAAGCATACTTTTCCTTAGGATGATCCTAAGGATTCTTTTTTTTATTCAGAGTTTATTATGCTTATCAGTAGGTCTATTTACTTCCAACAACTCATACAGATACAACTGTAGCAGGTTTGGGTATCTAAGTTAGTTCTTCATTATGATGGGCACCCAAATCTAAACCAAAATGTTTCAAAGGCCACTTTAATCTAATACATAGAAAATGAAGGATCTTCAGAATAACACCTTCCTCTTTTTATAACCTTATAGTGCCACAATAATTTGTTCTTATATTTTTATCAGTCTAAGAAACTGTCTAGATATGTACTTTTTCATCATCAGTGGTTTTATAAAAGTGATTGTTTGTTACACTGAATTAGTTAAGAGTTTTTAACAAAATATTTTTTTATAGGTTGATAGAGGGCCAAAACTTTAAATTAATGTCAATGGACATATTCCAAAATGAGTGCTATGAAAAAAACATGCAAAACTTATCAGAAAAAAACAAGCAATTTGATGACTAGGAATAAGGAAATAAATTGATTTTTCAGCCTGATACAACTCAAATTCAATGAAAATGCAAACTAGTCTATCTATTCTGACATTGTAGTGCATTTATGGAAAAGATGACAAATTGTATTAGAAAGACAATTTGTTTGAAAATTAGAGAAAAATGAGAAGCTAATTGACTGTATATCAAACTTATATAAGTGATGTTTTAATTACATCTCTAGTAACCTGTTCCAATCAATATTACAGGACACAAAGTTCAAAAACTTTCTGGAACGTGATAGAAAAAAAAAACTTGTTCCTTAGTTTGTAAAATACTCATTCACAGAGATGCAGCTAGTTTAGAATTATTCCAGTTATAAGCAACAAACTGATTGAAAATCTAAAGTGGTAAGGTAATTTTTTGTGAAAGTAAAAACAAAGAAAAACCTCACTATTCTGAGGGAAGGAAGGAATAACAGTAATTGAATAAAGATAATGGAATTCAAAAAGCAGTCCTCAACAGTCAGAGGAGAAAAAACCCACAAAGTTCTGGTAAAATATACCCCAATCAACTTTCATATCTGCAGAGATATTGAACAAACCATGCAATTTATTATACACATTTAAAAGGGTAAAGATACAAAATTAATTTATCAAGATGAAAATGTGACAAAGAGCCTCTTGAGTGATACAGATGAAAGTCCTACTTCTTTGAAAATGGCTATAAAAGTTACTTATCAATGTTTTGTCATCAGACTGGTAGAGCATTTCAACTAAAATCCTACAGAGCATGTATTGAGATGGTTTTACTAAATATTTTTTCTAACAAGCTGAATGATAAAATAGAGAAACAGTTTATAAAATTTGTGTATTACATCATACTGACAGAAGTTAAAACAATCAGAAAGAAGGACCAAAATTCAAAATTATAGGTTTGGGGCATAGTTGATATCAGTAAAAAATTTTTACAAATTTTAAAAGAGAAAAAAAAATTACTTTGCTAAGGAGGAGGAAAAAAAATACAATTTGAATGAGTGATAATGTAAACTATCAGTATTTGTGAAAAAGAGAAAGAGGCTATCAAATTTCAAAACCTGATTGGGAATCAGAAGTCCAAAGCAATGGCAAACGCAGAAAATATGGGATTTGTTAAGAAGAATGCAAGAATGCTACATGTGTGTCATAACAGGCAATTTAATTTCCTCTCCTTTTTTTTTTTTTTTTTTTTAATCTGATGCTACTACAAGTGCTTCTGGGCACTAAGATAATAATTTTGATTTCTTGAATAATATTCAAAAATGTGGGAAAAGTTGGAAAAAATCCAGAGGAGGGCACTAACAGTGCACAAAATTTAAAAATGAGACCTCAGCTATGGATTAAGATAGGATTTAATCTAGGAACCGAAAGACTAAATGTAGGGTGGAAAGAGAAATGGAGAAGGATTCGATAACAATCCCAGCATGCAACAGGTAGTTAGAAAATAGCTCAGTGATTTGTTGTGCTCCATAACCAGTGGGGTAGGACTACTAGAAAACATCCAACTTACCTTTCCCTTTATCCTTATTCATCAGGCTTGTGGCTTTGTTCGAGTGATATCATGAGGGAAAGATGCTTGCTCATATATTTGCAGTTTTACTATGAACTAGCTCCCTACAGGTTCTTATCAGCACCCTCAGCTATAGTGACAGAATAACCAGCTCTTCAACCATCCTTCATTAAAAGCTGACAGTTATTTAATAGAATGAAAAAAAAATTTGAAAACAAACTAATTACTTTGTGTAACTGTCTAGCTCCTAACATTAGAAGCATGTTATACACCTAATTAAAGGACCTCTTGTAATCTGAAAGCATCTAAAAAAATAAGAAAGAAAAAAGGAGAAAAGAAATAAATGACAAAGCATTTTTCTCTTTCTTTTTATAGGTGAAGGAAAATGTGTACATGCTGAAATGCTTGGTTTGGTCTCTGAAGACTGCCATATCAATAAGTCTGTTTCCCTATTTCTGCTTGCTTTGAGGAAAAATTTTGTTATTCATTGACACCCTTTGCATCAACTGACTCTGCTCAAGGCAGTGATAAAGGGTAGAACCCTAGAACACTCATTCTGTGAGAAAATAGGCAGTCACGGCACAATCCATACCTTGCTGTGCCAAGTCTTGTGCATAGTAATTCCTACAGGATGTACCGTAAATCACAGTCTACACTAATTTTCTTTTCTGTCTAGTGCACATGATTACTGAGCTCTAAGTTCTGGAAAGAAAGTTATTACAAAACCAAAATGGTAGTTCCCAGTTTTTCCTAGGTTTTTCAACTTTCTTACTACAATGGCATTTTTTAAAATTTTCTGCACTGTCACATTTCAATAATCCCTTCTGAGAATGGGAAGTTTATATATATATGTATTTGTAGAAGAATTATTTAGTTAGTGTTCAATGGTAAAACTGGTAAATAGGTAAATAAATAATTATATGGGGAAGAAAAAAAGAATTACACTTACGTGTATTTTTCAATACATTCAGCATTAACCTAACACTGAAATATCTGAATAAAAAAATCTGAATAAAAAAATAATAATTTTGTACCAAAAATTAGTATATCTATTTTTAAATTGTTATTTAAAATAAAACATTACCATTTTTTAATAAATACCATTTTTGTAAAGATTTATTAACAAATATTCAATTACATAGTTATGAATAAGCAAGAGAAATTACAACAAAGGATTTCTTAATGACACTAATATGTGTTAGTAAAAAGTAGGATTTAGGAAAAAAAGTAGTAAAAAGTGTTTGGTACGTACAGCCACACAACCATATACAACCACAGAATTCGATATAAATACCACCAGAAAAAAAAGGTAACAAAGCTGAAACTTTATATTACTCCAGCCAATTAAATCATGGAAAACTTGATTTAAAAATGCTTGAAATATTTCTTGGCTTGAGTTTGGGGACAGAGGCTTTGTCTAAACTGGGAGACTGTTCACATGAGTTAGGAGTACTATGGCTCTTGAACTTAGCCTGAATCAATCTAATATGCCTAAACCAGATGTTATTCCCAAGAATCCATACTCATAAACTGAACTGCAGAGCATAATGACTGACATAATGTATGAATTTGCTCTAGCATAGTCCAGTGATCAGCTTCTTCTGAAGACAAAGGTTTGAATCATGTAATCATTAGGGTTGGAAAAGACCTCCAAGATCATCAAGTCTGATGTCAGGCTATTGACCTGACAATGTCACGATCACTAAATCATGTCTCCAAGTGCCACATCTGCACAACCTTTTGAACTCTTATGGGGAAGGTGGTTCAAACAATACTCTGGGCAGTCTATTCCCATGCCTGACTGCCCTATTTTTCTACTTTGCAGCCTCATCCTCCTCTGGCACAATTCGAGGACATTTCTTCTTCTACCTGGGAGAAAATATCCACATTTCTACAACTTCCTTTCAGGTACTTGTAGAGAGCAATAAATTCCATTATTGAGATTCTTTTTTTCCAGACTATACAATCTCATCTCTCCCAGTTGCTCCTCATCAGACTTGTTCTCCCAGCTCTTCAACAGCTCTGTTGCCAATCTCTGAATATTCTTCAGCATCTCAGCGTCTTGTAGAGAGGGGCCCAAAACTGAACACAGGAACTGTGGTGCTGAGTATGGAGGAAGAATCACTTCCTTGGTCCTGTTGGCCGCACTATTTCTGAAAGAAGCCAGGATGCCCCTGACCAGCTTGGACACCTGAGCACACTGATAGCTCATGTGCAGCTGGTTGTTGACCAGCACACACAAGTCCTTTTCTGCTGGCTGGCTTTCCAGCCACTCTTCCCCAGGCTTTTGGTCATGAATGGGATTGTTGGGACCCAAGCGCAAGACACAGCACTTGGCCTGGGTGAACCTCCTAAAAGTGTCCTTTACCCATCTATCCAGGCTGTCCAAATCACTCTGTAGATTCTTGCTACCCTCAACACCTAACTTTGTCATCAGCTACTTCCATTCTCATTTCTGTGAAATCAGTTTCCAATGAGACAAAAAAATCTCCATGTTGGCCGGAAATACAACCTCAAAAAACAACCCAGACTGGACATCAGCTTCTGAAAATAGCAAATTAAAAATCTCTTTTATTCAGTGTTCAACTTACTGAAAATAATGAAATTTTGACAAGGTGGTCTGCTCTCAATCTTTGTATAGAAAAGTTCAGAATGGCTTATTCATTAGAGAAAGTTTTGATTAAGATGACATAAATTAGAATAGTCTTTGTATAAATTCCTTGATGGAGATTGGGGGTAAGTTACACTTACAATAGATTATTATACCACCCAAAACATTTATGGTAATACATTTAATAAACAGCTTAAAATCACTCATAAAGTGATTATATCTTCCATCTTTGTCTATTAAATTTACAAAAATATTTTAAAAACCGAAATTATGTGATAAGCTCTATTACAGATTCATTTTTATTTGAAAAGTGGAAAACTGAGACTTGAAGAAAAATTGACTTTGTCATCTCTAATGTTTTAGTCTAGACAAAATTCATGTCAATCAAATTTTTGATATCAAAATTATTATTATGAAAATACACTTGCTTGTTCTTCCCAAGCCTTATGGTAGCAAAGAGGTAGTTTTATGGATTTGATCCTTTGAAGTGGAAATTATAATCAACACTGGCATTTAAGAAAAGAAATTCTTGTGAGAGTCCAAAAGTCATATTTAACTGAGCTTTTTCTGGATTATTATGTTGAAACATCTACTTAATCTATTTTATGAGTCTTTTCTGACCCATGAACAAAGATAGAATAAAGCACATATTTTAACTTAGCATTTTAGGGTAGTTACTCAATCTCTAACCTGTTTTAATGCTGGTGGATCTTAATGCTTGAAGAATCAATGCTACTGCTATAAGCTATTTCATCAATGCTCATTTTTTTCCCTTCCTCTGGCTCAACACTACCAGCATTGAATGGTGACCAGATGTTTCAAATGGGTGCTTTGAAATTGGGTGTCACCAGCCTATAACAGAGACAGTATTGTACTGATTGTTAGCATTGTAAAGTTTTGAATAATTATAACCCAAATCTGCTTTTTACTTTTCTTCTTGTGTTCCTTCACATCTCAGAATGCTGGAATTTTTTTTTTTTTTCCCAGGAAACTCAAGTGCAGCACAAGTTCAAAGCTGAAAGATCTAACCTATTCAGTGAGTGAGTGTTGCTCTTTGTTTAATAGACTTGAGTGAGATGACAGACGCCCAGCTCATCCTTCCTGGGCCAGGAAAGATTTTATTATAATCTGCCCATCATGTAGAATCTTGGACAATTTGCAGAGGGCACCATCTCCAATACACCACATAAAGAATGACAGTTTCCTTGTCAAGCAATTGAAGTTTAAAGTATAATGAAACAGATAATACCAAAAGATAAAACCTATACATTACTATTTCCTGTTGTCAGGATCTAAAACAGATAGTTCTCATCCCCTGAGACAGCTGTACTTAGAACAAGAATTAGAAAGGTAACAAAGTCCTGCTTTAAAACTGTTCTGTGACACTTGATTCCTCTCACTGTCACTTTCTACAGAATTAGAATAAGACAATGGAGCGTTTACAGTGAAGATTATTTAGCTATTACATCAACATCTTAAATAATCCAGGGACTAATGTACAAACATTACCACAGACCATCTTACAATGGTCTGTATATTATATGTATGTAGATTATAAAACTGGTCATTGTAGATATAACCAGGATAAAACTCTTCATAATTAAGTTTGTCACTAATATTTTTTTTTTTGCTCATTGTGTCCCTTTAGTGCATATATAAATATCTATTTTTTCAGTCAAATCTATCTATAGATATCTATAAGTATCTATTTTTCAGTCAAATCAATGTATCAAAATATCTTATTTTCATGGGTATAAATCTCTGGGTTTCTTTAGTTCCAATTAACAGCATGGCACAGCTTGTTTTATCTCATAAAATTAATTCCATTTTTATTGAAACAATACAATAGTAGAAACAGAATTCTGATAGATGCTTTGCAATTTTATCTAGACCATAATATGATCTGTAGTTTCACATCTATTTAATGTCATAATTTGGTTTTATTTTTACTTTCTAAAAAAACTGATGATTTTTCAAGATTTAATTTTATTTCATCCCTTCAGAAAATACTCTAAATTGTATTCTATTTTTTTTGGATTGGAACAAATCCATAGACCACGAGGTTCATAAATCTTTATTCAACATTATGTGTGGATATTATTGTGGAAAATGAAAGTTTTATGCTAAAGATAGAATGAAGGATAGCAAATTATTTCCTTTCTGCATAATGATTTACAGAAGAGGAAATCTGATGAAAGATCCTTTACAAGGACAAGATAATGGAAAACAAGTTGATGATAACCTTGGTAACTGATCTTAAAATATATTGCATGAGTGATGTCTCAGGATTGAAGCAGTGGAATATTGGAAGAGGCCACAGAAGAAAAACCTCAGGGGCATATAACAAAATAAAATAATTAAGACATTTTTTGTATTGGAGCTTGACCTGAAAACCTGAAGCTGAAAGATCCTACAGTCTAAATATCTTTCTGTGGGCTAAATAACACCATCTCACTAAAAATGTGGTATGGCCTCCTTAAGGTTAGAGGTTAGGGATTTACACAGAATGGGACAAAAAGCAGTTCCCTACTTGTTTTGAAGAGCTTTACCTTGCAAAATATCTTGGAGGCAGTCGGGAAGGGTTTTTTTTAATATTTTTGTTTTTGTGGTTGCTTGCTTATTTGTTCATTTGTTTGGGGTTTTTTTGAAAAGGAAAATCTCACTGCTTTTCAGAATTCTGAAATACCAGTCATTGAGATTGGACCACACTTATGTAAAAATCTTGAAGAGGAAAGAAAAAAAACAGATGTGAGTTATGACTACTACAAACTGAAAAACACTAGTAAATGTTTCTCTGTCCATTATAGGAAGATGGTGTCACATAACTGATAGGAATTCTGATGACATTAATGTATATAATATTACTAATATTTTCAGAGAATATTGACTAGGACAATCTTATGAAAAGAGGCATTGCATAATTGAGAATATTTAGATTCTGTTTCTGGCTCTTCAAAGTATTTCTTGCCTGACTTGCATTAAGTCGCTTAGGCTATAACTCCAACAGTCAGTCATGTATACTACATAAAACACATAAAGTGTGAAATTAGGGATGCCTTATACTGTATTGCTAGACTGAGCTTAGTTTCTTATATTCTCTGTGCCCTCATTTACAAAATATTGTCAGGAATACTTTTCACAATTAAAAATTTGAACTGTGTTCAAATATTTTGTAAGAGTGAAAATGTAGGTGTAATACCTAGACAGACATAATGGAATATATGAATGATGTATCAAGGACTGAAATACAACTTAGTTACAGAGATTAACGGCAGCAGAGGTCTCTCACACTCATAACAATAGAAACCCATTCAGCATACCATAATTCCATAAATAAATATCCTAATGTAATAGAAATGGAGAAGCATTTTTTTAATCAGGTGGCCCCATAAAAAATATGATTGCCAGTGCTAATAAGTCACCATAGGCCTTTCTCTGTGTACCTTAGGCTGACCATGCATGGCCTCTGTCCTGACCAATTGCTATGAATTTATTATGGGAACTGGCTGTGTGATCTTGATACCATGTGACTCTTGTTATGCACAGTTTAAGAGAAGGATAAAGGAAAAGGTTTGGAAAATATGACAGAGATCACAAGCAGAGGCCCCAGAACCGTAAAGAGTTCACTGGTGGTTAAATGCTGGTCACTGAAGAAGCTCACACTCATGAAGTGGGAAAAGTCAGTTTTTGCTTTAAGGGAAGGAGCAGCAGCTATGTAGGGAAAATATAAAAACAAAAACAAAAGCAAGAAACCCAACCAAACAAAAGAAAAAAGAAACAAAAAAAAACCTCCAAGGAAGAGGATAAGACACTCACAACACCTGAGCTTGGGAAAATAATCCCTGCCTTGCCCCTCAAGCTTTATGCAACATGCCCCTCTCCGGGGGCACAGGAGAGAAACTGTACTTTCTGGAAACCTGAAGGACTTAAGATACAGAATTAAGAATGGGGGAAATTAAAGAAAGCACTTGTCTTTGGGGTTGCCCCTTGAGGCCTCTTAAGACTCTCCATCCATGACAGTAACTGAAGCCATTAAGAGCTGTACCAACCAAAACCAGCAGTGCAATATCAGGTTGGTGGTACAGTGGATTAACATCTAATGTAGCCTATGATTATTAAAGAGTGATTGCTTGGAACACATAGTGATAATGACTGATAATGTATGATGATGGAAGGAATTATCCAATAGTAGTATATGTTAATGAATTTCAGTCCAGTAAAGTTTTGATGCTTAAACCTTACTCTGTTAATCAGTCTTCTAAACATGCCCATCATAGTAGTTTCTAAATCCATAACTATACGTACACATTTCTAATACTGGAAATGTAGATAGCGTAAACGAATTTAAAACAGGTTAGGAGAAGGGAATACACGTAACCTTGCCCCTGATAAGTAACAGCTGTGTTAATTACCCAATACAGCCTCACCCCTGATGAATAACAGCTATATCCAATAAAGTGAAGTGTGATAAAAGGGAGTGGGTTAGCTAGTGAGAGGGATGATGAAGGAGGAGGAACATTGAGGCAGAGGGAATATAAGGATTGTGAAGGAGTCTAGGGGGAGAGAGGTCAGTCTGGGTCTGCAGTTAGAGCCTGTTGTTAGAACCTGCAGTCATGGTTTAGCTAGGTAAAAGCCTCCATTCAGAGTCTGCAAACCAATATGTCCAGTCATAGTTTAGCAGGAAATAACCACCAGTCAGCGGCTGCAAAGGAAACCTCCAGTAGGAGCTTGCTGCAGCCAGAGTCAGTGAATAGTTGGAATCAGCATGGTTAAGCTGTAAAGAGTAATAAAACCAGGATCCTTTTCATGCTGTGATAAACAAGAAGTCTGTGTCTTGGCTCATTTCTATCCTCTAACAAGAGGGCTGCTGCAACAAACAGGTGTGGGGTTTTTATTATTTTTGGCTTGTTTAAATAGTCATTTTTAAATTTAGGTTGAGAAATACATAGTCATTCTCAGAAATGGCATTGTAAGTTTTTAAATCTGTAAAGAAGGGCTGCTTACAAGAAACGTTTTTTTTGAGATATGTAGTCAACATTTCCAACCTCTAAGAGTCAATAAGTCTTACTTTATTGTGTAAGCAAAGATTGATTATTTATAAGTGATGGACCCTGGCCTCTGATCATGTTCCTTACACATCTCGCTCCCTGTGAAGGCTATAGAATGGAACATATGCATCACAGTTCCTCTTATGGCAAAGTCAAAGCTGAAAGAAACTGAGAAAAAGAGGGAGGTCTAGTTGCATGGAAGGTTACATGTCAATGTAAATTCATACAGTACAAATTTAGAGGTAGGACTGCTTGCTTCTTCAAGTGTCTTCACATGTGTGCTCTAACAGTGGATAAATGAGAGCAGCCACAATGCTATCATGCCCTCTGAAGGATTTCTGATCTCCGTTACTGAAATTTGCTGAAAGCATAGAGCAATTATACACATTATACAACCTATATCAAGAAATAGAGTGTTGTGGCCGTCTAGGTTTATTAAATGGGTTGATGTTTTCTGGCTGATGCTTCTGGTCCTGGGTACGAATAGCTATTTATTCAGTTGTACTCTCTGCTGCCCAGGTTTTGGCTAGACCATATAGATGTACATTTCTGATTTGGGATCTATCATTGATTCGGTCTCAATCTGATAAAAGCCTACCTGTCACCTTTACACACTGTCAGCTATGAATCTCAATGAATCACAATTCCAATTGTGTCACTTAGAGACTTTACCCCACTGTATACAATTTCAGTAATTTCAATGGCTACTAAAGTGTAAGAGAATGCACAGGATGTAAAAACTTCTAAATGAATATGCTTATCATGAAAGTTTTTGAAGGGAATCACCTCAGTGGTAGTGAAATGTAGTAACTGTATGAAGCTAAAGTAGAAAACAACTTTCAAGGAGCGTTTCTTACATCCTGGACACTGTTGAGCATTTAGTCTATGGAAGTAGACTAGAAATAATTTGAAGAAAAGTTCCTGAAATAAGCAGGGCAGGCATCATATCCTTACAGCTGTCTTGTTTTCTGGATTTGCTTGTATTAGATTGATATCATTATTTAGACATAGCCCTTGCTTGCCTTTATATTTACATGATTTCATGGTACCTAATTTTTTAAAATGTTATAATTTATCAGGAACAACTATGAGAGTCCCTTTTACGGGAAATTCTGAAGAATATTGACACATTTGAGCATTGCTCTATATTTGTATAAATATGCACATGACTATTCACACATACAATTTTGGATTAATACCATCTTTTTTTTTATAGGACCAGGTTAAACAGAATTTCTAGATTTTATCTGGAGAAAAGTGAACTGACATTTTAGAGTTTTCCAAAATGACCTGTTTCTCTTTCTTTTCACCCCATAAAGTTCAGAGGTTTTGAGGCCAGAACAATAAGATTTAGCGTTCTTAAACTAGGAGACAGACTAGGTCACACCTGTATATAATCTACAAGGTTCTGCTAGACTGCTACATGAACGTTTTGGGAAAGGAACTTAAAAATCTTCCATATCTTTGTCCCTGGTACCTGTTAGATAATCAGAAAATAAATCAAAATGCTATTTCTTAATGGAAAACTATTTCACTGGCAAACTGTCATCAGTTCTGCTCTCAGTGCTCTATTTCTGTTTCTGCCCAGATGTATTTGCGAAATTCATCTCCCTTGTGTATATTGACATGACAGGGCATCGGGGCTCCAATGAAGCAGTAACTGAGTATCATGTCAGTAATTTGACAGATCAAGGACTTTCCAAGGACTCTGTAATGAAGTATGTGCCATTCATTTTTCTCTCATATATGCATACTCATATTAGCTTGTTCAAACTTCCTGTGTAGTACCTCTTAGTAATGACGTTAGGGAAATTCAGTTTATTCTGTATAGATTTCAAGTTGTCATTATAACTAAATCAAGATTTGTCTGCATCAGGTACAAATTCAGACAAAATAATATGATAATTTTTGTTAGAGATTAAAACAATTCTTCTAAGCAATGTTTCACTTAAAAATAAACCAAATTATTCATGTATCAAATTGTCTTTATGTACAATAAATAATTTAACCTATGTTAATGAAAGCATGCAACATTGGAAGAAAAGGTCTAACATTCAGCTAAACTCTGCCTTTGTTTTCTGCAGACAAAATTACTTCATTAGAAATTGTTATCAAAGGCTATTGTGTCAGGGATTTTCCTACAATCAAAGGCAGAATTTATCACTCAGTTCGTAACTCTGATGCACCTACTGATGCAGAAAATATTCAACAGCATGTGATGTTGAACTGCCATTACCCCTGTGGGTGCAGGAGTACGCCTTTCTAAGCAGTCATACAACACATGCAGTATGAGATACAACCAATGCCATAACTTACTTGTAAGACCCCCTGTAGGGTCTTGTCCACCCTACAGGTCAATTCCCAAAATAAAAGTTTTCCACCCTTCCTAAGTTTGTGTTTTTCACAGTTACTCTCTTGAAAGTTCCAGCTCATAGGATTCAGGCCTTGCAGTAAAATTGTTAGCCCAAGATCATTACAAATATTTTTTATGTCACACATTTTAGGCCAATCATAGCCTGACACAGTTTAATATTCACTGAAGTGAGTATCTGCTTCCTTGCTCTTAATATATGTGAAGAGGAATGGCTGTTCACTTACAGGCATTCTAACACTTACGTTAACTTAGTTTTGCAATAAAAATGTGGATATTCTCCTAAGACTTTTAAGTATTGTGAAAGATCCAGTTCAAAAATATGACTATAATGCTATTGCCTTAAAATATGTGGTAATAGATACAATAAAAATCAATAAGACATTGTTAGATGAATTCTATGCAGTGTTCTCACTGAATTAATGTTTTAAATACACATTTTCTTTAAAGGTGTTACAATGATTCTGTATACCTATCATTTAATATGCAGGTAAACTGAGCTGTTAATATATATACACATATATTTAAAATAACTCCCATAAAGCAATTGACCTCTCATAATATTCTGTTGTTTCAGAGAATTTTTTTCTCACTTCTCATTTCTCTGTGGTACACACAGTGTAAAGTACATAAGCACAGCATATATCACGGGCATTTCATTTGAAAATGTAATACACCAATTTTCTCTTTGGAAGAAGGAAGAATTCTGGTATGGTTTCAGATTCTCCTTCAGTGTAGTTATGTTCTTCACACTGTCCCTGAGTCTCCTCTCTCTTGCATAAATGGACTGTTCCTGATATTTTCTGACATTGCACAATGAATCTATAATGTCAAGAAGACTAAGCAATTTTAGAGTGAGGAGATTTAATGTGAAAGCTTCTTGGAAAAGTGACTACATGCATCCAATGCCAGAATGATTGATGAGAAGAGGTATTAGATTGTCTAATATTTTTAAATGTGTGATATGCTATTAGTAAGGACTTGGCATATCAACAGCAAAGAGGGCTACAGCAATTTGAAGATATATTAGTCAGATTTGGATCTTTTTCACCAAAAGGAATGTAATGGGAACAGAAACTATGCACATAACTACCTCATAGGACTGCTGGATCTCTCTGTGTATGGAATGAGTTGTCTTGTAAAAAATATATCGTATTGGGTTTGCATTACATGAGTGGCTGCTGTGACAACCTGGCCTTGAACCCTCCCAGAAATGAAGCATCCACAACTTCTCTGGGCAAGCTGCTCCAGTGTCTCACTAACGTTACAATAAAAATTTTCTTCCTGATTTCTATTCTAACCCTTCAGTTTAAAGTTACTCCCTTTTGCCCTATCCCTACATGCCCACATGAAATGTTCCTCCTCATCTTTCCTGTTGGCTCCCTTTCAGTACTGGAATGCTGCTATAAGGTCCCCCCAGATTTTTCTTTTCTCCAGGCTGGACAATCTCAGCTCTTTAAGACTCTTGCGTTGTAGTATAGTGTTTACTTCATAAGCCTCTTTGAGGTTTTTTTTACAGACTGACAGAATCAATGGATTCCACAGACTAACTTGACTTAGACTATACTTCCTATGTTTTCAATCTTATGATGCATTCAATCCTATGCTTCAGCTTTTTTTTTCAACGGTTCTTTATTTGTGTAAATAGAACAAGAATCCATATTTTTTAAGAGCTATAAAAGAAAAGATTTTATTCTGAAATATATTGTCAAGAGATGTTCCACTGTGACCTTGAGTTATGCTAATTTGATTTGATTTTTGGTTTGGTTACTTTTTATTTTTACAGTTCTTAATAGAACTTTTTATGGGAAATTAAAGGCAATTTTCAATAATTTCTTTAGAAACAGAGATGCATTTTACCAGAAAGTAAATATAAACAAAACAGCATACTTCCTATAAAGGGAAAATTATTTTCCCAGTAGATTCTTACAAAAATATGAACAGAAGTCTGGCTCTTGTTGTTCAAATAACTTCTTACATTTGCCCTTCTTTATTACTTTAATTATACCAATGAATGACATGGAAATATTGAACAAATGCTGAACTTCAGAAACTGTCTTTTTCTTAAACACAGAATATTAAAAGAAGTCCATTATTACTGATCATTGTTTGTCACTACTGTTGCAGTACTTCGTGGCAGATACAGTAATTTGTCAATTTTTTACAAGAACCAAAATGAACTTGATGAAGACCAGCCTTATTATGTGTCTCTCTATGACTCTACATATACACATATGAATCTAAAGGACAGAGAAATAAATTAACTAAAAAACCATAGTGAAAAGCACAATCTAAGAATTTATATACTTTAGTAAACACCATCCACATACAAAAATGTTGGGAACATAGATCAAATTAAGTAACTAAGACACCTGAGCTTGATGCTTATTTTTGGAACATTTGTTAAAGCTCAGATTCTTCCTAAGGCCAGTAGATACATAAAAAAGATTGAGGATTTTGTAACATTTCTGATACTATAACTCACAAAATTAAATATATTAAATTATTTTTTCCTTGAGTTGTCAGCATATGTATTTAAATTGTCTGAAACTTGCAAAGGATAAAATGAATTGCTTAAAATAGGTATGAAATTATGTCCACTGAGGTTCTACAACAGCACCATTATTAGATTTAGTTTTAGTTAACTTGTTATTCAGGCAGAACTGGAAATAAAATCACATACTGTTAAATTGGTTGAGTCTTACAAGGTCATTGATGCAAATTTAAGGGGCTTAGAGATATCATAAATATGAGTAGCAACAGCAAAATGAGATTAAACCTTGGAGAGGCAGCATAATATTTCCAGGGGAAAAAATAAAAGAAGGACAGGTTGTTCTGCTGAAGTTTTATGGGCCTGGGGTGCTGGTCAACTGCAGCTAAACATGAGTCAGCAGAGTGCCCAGGTGTTCAAGAAGGCCAGTGTTATCCTGCCCTGTATTAGGAACAGTGTGGCCAATGGGACCAAAGCAGTGATTGTCCCCATGTACTCAGCATTGAAGGGAGCACACCTCAAATCCTGTGTTTTGGGCCCCTGCAAGAAAGACATTGAGTTGCTGTATCAAGTCCAGAAAAGGGCAGAAAAGCTGGTGAAGGGTCTGGAGCTCATGTCCTATAAGGAGGTGCTGAAGGAACTGGAGATGGCTAGCCTGGGGAAAAGGAGCCTCAGGGAAGGTTTTATAGCTGTCTACAACTACCTGAAAGGAGGGTGTAGCAAGGTCAGGGGTGACCTCTTCTCCCAGGTAACAAGTGATACGCCAAGAGGAAAAGACCTCAAGTTGTGCCAGAGGAGGTTTAGATTGGATATTGGGATAGAATTCTTCACTGATAGGGTGGTCAGGCATTGAATCAGGTTGCCCAGAGAAATGGTTGATTCACCATATCTGCAAGAGATAAAAAACATGTGAATGTGGCAGTCAGAGATGTGAGTTAGTGATGAATATGGTAGTGCTGGTTTAATGGGTAGCTTCTATGATCTTAAGGGTATTTTCCAACATTAATGATTCTATGATTTTATTATTGCAGTATTGGCCAATTTTGGGCATTATACTCCTTGAGATGTTCAGAAAACTTGAAAAATAAAATAAGGGCCAGAGAAACTAATTTATTACAAGATTATAAGGATTAATAATGTATAGTTCCATGTAAGCCTGAAGATTAGCCCTTAGGTTTTCTTTATATATTTGCTGTGTTGTTTATTCATGTAATTGTTTTACAGGAGGTGTGAAGCAAAGGACACATATCTTGACTACAATTGTGTTCTCATTGTGCAATATACATTTTATATATAACTAAACATATCTTCGACTAGCAGCATTAACTGAATGACCATGAATAATTAAACAGTGACAACAGAATGAGATTATTTAAGGAATTTTTTGTGCAAGTCGTAGTTAAGATGTCTGCTTACCACATTACCTATGGGACAACATCTATTATAAACATGGAAATGTTGGTACTAGATGCTGTATTATAGCTCATGTGAGAAAGAACTTCAGGAACTTGAGGACATGGTCTCAGGGAAGTTTAGATTAGATATTAGGGGTAAAAATCATGGACAGGGTTGCAAAGCATTGGAACAGACTGCCCTGGAAAATAGTGGAGTTACTATCCCTGGAAGTGTTGAAAAAAATATGTGGATGTGGTATGTAAAGACAGGGTTTAATGGTGGACAGGGTGGTGATGCTAATTTGATGGTTGGAGTTGATGATTGTAGAGATCTTTTGCAACCTTAATGATTCTATGAGTCTATGAACATTGCTACTGCCTTTCACAAGAAGATTCTGCTCATAATTGTAGTTATGCACATGATTTTGAGTAAATATTTTTATGCAAATACATTTGAAAAAAATTTCTGTGTGTGTTTATTTTTAATGATAGTTTTTTAAAAATATAACTTACTGAATTCAGTGGGGGGACTTGAGTACAACTACATATAGAGATATGCTAGAGAGTTAAATTCCAGTCATAGACCATCCAAACCTCATATATATGTGATTCAGGAAAAGACTGGAGCCACGGATGCCTTATAACTCTTTATTTCTATGGAAAGAAATCTAGGCACGGGTCACAAACTAGAATAGTCTTCAAGAAGTGTCTGTTAAGAATAATGAGACTCCACTCGCCTCACACATACTTTGTATACCCAAGCAGATGAATACAAAGGTAGTCTGAAACCACTGGTCAGTGAAAATGACAAAGCATGTAAAAGAAATTAAGATGTTAAAAAATTTACTCCTATTGGCCTCTTTTCTTTCAATTGGACAACTGTTAGGCAATATCTGAAAATATTTTTATTTGATTTTTACCTTCTTTTTAATGCTTTTCAGAAAGTTTGAAGCAGCAGGTAAAACAGCATCCTACAAAAGAATCTCTTGAAGACAACATTTAAGAGCTTGTCAAATATAACTATTCAGCCTATTCTCAGCAATACATTGAGACTCTAGGCAGGTACCAAATCAGTTACTGGATTTTATATTCTTTCTTCCACATGAACTTTCCCCATTTTCTCTAAGGACTGCTGAGACTCAGATTAGGTTTTACCACAGTCTTCCATTTCAAGGAAGGTATTTTTGACAAGCAGAGCTGTGAAAGAGAGTGTTAAACTATGTCATTTCTAGAATAAACCTCTTAAGAGAGGAAAACGTGCAGCATATCACTAGTGTGGATCCTGATTTTAGTTGTACAAATGGGCATCTGGTGTCAGAGAGTGTCTCTGACTGACCGTGTCTTTTTTGGCATATTTTTTTCTTTATGGCAACAGTGTACAGCCAGAATGACTACTGTTCCTGAGTGTGCAGGGGGAAGCTGAACAAGGGAGAGGACAGTTAGAACAAGGAACCGGAGCTGGCTGATCCCATGGTGATAGAGAGATTTCTGTAAGGAACTGTGAACAGATAAGCCAAACCTCAGAGGTCACAGGAAAGAGCCTTCTGACAAAGTAAACAGTGTCTGCTGTGACAGAAAACTAATGGCTTGGCTGAAACTGAGGCAAGAAGTAGGATGTGCCTGCAACGATTCAGTCAGCAGGGGCAGATTGCTTATTATGCTTTTTATAGTCTTACATGGCCACTTCAACAGCTCATTATTTTAGAAAATAAAGTCTAGTGTTGAAAATTCAGCTTAAGAAGTATAGGCAGGTGTTACAGTGAGTTGTCAAGGTTACTGAATTTATTGCTAGGAGTTTGATGTTAGAGCTGACCTTTCCATACTCTAAAGTTCTGGAGCTATTTGTGTGCTTGTTTCTCCAGCCAGTTGCCTTCAAGGTAGCCCTCACCCTGGCACATGAAACAAAGGGCTATGATTTTGTCCAGCAGGGAAGTCCTTGGTCTGTCAGTCTATTGTGTCAGGCAGCAGTCACAGAGCTGCAAATACAAAAAGACACTAAGTACTCACTTGACAATGAAATAAATATCACAGATTATGGTCTTCTAATAGCAAAAATTATATTTTTAAGCTATATTTTGGAGAAAAAATTACTTCCAAATTACTTTTAATTAGCAGTACAATCACCTAAGAAAAACTTCCAAGATCATCTGACAGAGGTTGAACATCTTTTACATGGATCAGAAGTTATCAGGGAAAAAAAACACAAGAGAAAGAAATAATCCATCTTTGCAATCTGCCTTCAGCAACTCAACTGGAGTGGTAAATGTTTACACTAGAATAACTGTGGCAAATGGAATCCCTGCTTTTATGAATTCTGATGTATTCCCAGAGACTCAAAATGAGACTCCTGTCATTAGAGCTCAGATTTTAGAAAGCTTTTTTCAAAGACTTCTTTCTTCCTTTTTTTTCCTTCATTTTTTTAAATCTCTTTTTTATCTTTCTTTCTTCTGCCTACACTTCCCCCCCACCCCTGAAGTCTTCTTTGAGCTTTAACATAAAATGAAATTGAGTAAAGGAACTCAATACAAAGCCTTTCTTTAATCTCTTTGCAGCTGTTACAACCTGTTACAAGTTTAAAGGGAAAAATTCAAATCTATGGTGAAAGCCTGGGAAATTTCTTACAATTACAGCTTACATCAAATTCTGTCATCAATTCCCACCATCATCATCAATATACATTACTTAAGATCTGATCTCTGGTGTTCACAAGGCTTTCACTACAAACAAGTTTTGGATAATAAGCAAAATCAACTGGTATTCTTCACATATATTCCTCATATTTTGTTGACACTTTTTAAAAATATATGTATGCTTAGCTGTTACTTCCCATACCGTCACCAGCAAAATCGATCATAATGCAAGCAGCTTATTTCTGACCTCAGATTTTCAACAGCTCTTGTGTCTGGCAATAAGGTAAATTCAACAGGAATATCTCTTAACCATTCCTGGTAACTTGTCTCACTGCCCTCCTGTTGCAGTCTTGAATCAATCTGAGATGCCCCAAGAAGTTTCTTTCCCCATATTGGATAGATCCAATGCCAGTTGGCTCCAGGACAGACCTGCTGCTAGCCAAGGCTGAGCCAATCAGGAACAATAGTAACACCTCTGTGATAACATATTTAAGAAGGAGAAAAAGATACTATGTAGTTTTAATTGTGGTCCAAGAAGAGCAGATTGTGAATATGGGAGAAGTACAGCTCTGCAGACACCAAGGTCAGTGAAGAAGGAGGGAGAAGAGGTGCTCAAGGCACCGGAGATGAGATTCTTCTGAAGCCTGTAGTGAAGACCATGGTGAAGCAGATGTGCCCCTGCAGCCTGTGGAGGAGACCCATGCTGGAGGAGTTGGATTCCCAAAGGAGGCAGTGAACCTATGAGAAGCCTGGAGAAGACTCCTGTCAGGGCCCTGAAGACCTGTGGAGGGAGGAGCCCACACTAGAGCAAATTGCCTGGCAAGATATGTGACCCTGTTGGGGGACCCATCCTGGAGCAGGCTGTGCCTGAAAGACTGCACCCCATGAAAAAGTTAACTATGCTGGCAGTTTGGGGAGAGCTGCTGGCTCACATTGGAAAAACGTGTGCTGTGGGAGGAACCCCATACTGGAGCAGGGGAAGGACTCTTCTCCCTGAGCAGTGGCAGGAGCAATGTGTGATGAAATTATTATAATCCCCATTCCCATAGCTGTGGGGGAAGAAGATACAGCCTGTGTAAGAGGGAAGGGTAGGGGAAAGTTGCTTTTTAGAATTATTTTATTTCTCATTATCCTTCTCTGCTTTTAGTTAGTAACAAATTCACTTAATTTTCTCAATTTGAGTCTGTTTTGCTCATGATGGTATTTGGTGTGTGACCTTTTCTGGTCTTCATCTCAGCTCATGAATGTTTGTTATAATTTTCTTCCCCAGCTGAGAAGGGGAAAGATAGAGAGGCTTTGGTGGGCTTTGGTGGGCTTTGGTGGGTGTCTGGCATCCAGAAAGGGTCAACCCACTACAGAGATATCCTGAGGGAATGACAGATTTAAAATTTACTTCTAGCTAACAAGAATTCCTTTCATAAAGACTGATTACCTTTTCTACTTGCAGGCATGTAAGACTTTGATCGATGTCTCAGTTGTTTCAGTCATTAGAAGAGAAGCAGCAAAATGACCTGTGTTGGAAGGGGTGTATGGAGGTGTCCAACTCCACAGGGGCAATTTTCAAGTTAGTTCAAGTTTCAGAATTAGATCAAGTTACTCACTATGCTGTCCACTTGAGTTTTTAATTAATGAAACTGAGTGTAGATATTCCACAACTTCTGTGAACTTTTTTCCAATACTTGGCTACCTACCATCATTTTAAAAAATAACATATATCTTAATATATGACTGCAGGTTTTCTTTCTGGAATTTGTATCTGTTGCTTTTGTTCTTTTGCATATGCTTCCCATTAGACACTTGTAGGCAGTGTAAGATCCTTCTGTAACTTTCTCCTCTGAAGTCTGAACAAATCCATTTGTGTCCACTTCTCATTACAAATGATGACCTATAGCTCTCTAAAGATCTGAGCCTCTTTCCATCACACTTCCTCCAGTTAACTGATAATGTTATCAGTGCTCCATATGGGTTCTCAAAAATGCTACATTGATTGGAATAACCACTTCACTCAATCTGCTGTGTATGTTCTTGATGGTACAGCTCAGGATGCAATTGGCCTTTGTTGAATAGGTACAAACATATTTCTGTTCAACTCTTTGTAGCAGGTCCCCAAAGCTATTTTCTGCAGAATAGCTTTCTGTGCAGCTCCCACCCTGGCTGTACAGTTGCATAGGTTTATTCCATTAACCCTGGGGGCATGGCAAGTGACTGACTACTGGCTATACTTCAAACCATTGACCCTGCCTTTTGAGCCCAGACTGTTCAGTGAATTTTCCACATAGTTTACAGTTTTGCTCTGTGTCTTACAGTACTTCGATGCTGTTGCTAGCTGAACAATTCATGGTTGCTAAGGAATGTGCTTCTCTCTGTGGGAAAGAGTATAATCACTTTTCTTTATTCTCTTTTATTACAGCAGCCTATTTGGTCATGCTGTTTTCTCTTGACATCCTCTGAGCTGTACTTGTCCTTGTCTGCTTACCTTTGACAACTGGAGTTGGGACTTCATAAGGAAGAAGATGTGATTATTTTTCTCTCTCATCTTTTGTCACTATATAGAAAAAAACCCTTTTTTTCATAAAACTGAAGATCCTCACCTCTAGTTCTTCACTGTGTGGGATGAAGTTGGTGATCAGAGGTTCTATTGCCTACTGAGTTGAGTGATGTGGGTTGTTCTTTAAGTGAGGAAAAAACCCAGAGATATTGGTCAGAGATACTACCGTAGACATAAGCCTGTGATGGTAAATTGTAGCTGAATATATCTTATTTCAGTGAAGAACTACAGTTTCTGGTTGTGACAGTGTTCACGCAAACCTGAGGCCCCAATCTTGGACAGAAAGAGGTGGATTAAAAAAAAAAATCAGTGATGGTTTGGACACATTGAAAGCAACATTACTGGTGGATGGTACTTAGTTGGCATCATTCCAAATATATTAAATTATTTCTTCATTTAAATTGAGCAGAATCTGATTAATCTCTCTTTATACTGAAAATGCTTGAGGTGTAACTGAATTTTTACAAGAAATTAAATCTTTGCAAGGTCAACTACTAGTCTGATAGGAATGATATCAACTATTTTGAATGTTTGTTCCATTAATTTAAAATTAATCAAATGCACTTTTGATTCTCATTCAAGAATTTGTTCTAGGTCCTTGTCTACTTGAAATTTCCATGGGTTTTTTTACACTACTGAAGAGAGATTGAAAGAGAATTTGCATGTAGTACAGAACTACCCAAAGTCCCTATGATGAGATATTTTAGAAGAAGGTATTCCTTGGCTCAGAGGGATTTATTAATTTTATGAGATCTAGCTGTGGCCTCAGGGTGGACATACATGACAGGGGACTGATGTAACTAAAGTGTTGTATGAACCCATTTTCAAGATGTAGGATGCACTTACATTCTCAGAGAAAGAGGAAAAACCTGTGAGGCAGCATTGAGATCTCAAAGCAGCTTTCTTGATTGTTTTAAACACACTATTTGCTCCATTTGTCAGTCTTTCAAGTGGGGAGTCTTTCAGAGAGAGGAACTAGAAGAGGTTCCAGTTTTCTTCTCTCACTAGAATCTAGCTATTGTTCTTGAAATCCCTGTGATGAAAAAGATTAAATTCCATTTTATAAATCTGAAAGTCTCATCTACCCTGCCATGGAAACTCTGTATTACTCTGGAATTATATCCTTGACAGTTTAAAGAGCTGGTAAATTTCTTTGAGTATAGATAAGATGCCCTCCCAGCTCTACCTTCTATCAGAATCTACTTTTTTAAAAGGAGGATGAATTTTTCCTGAAATTGACTAATGACACAATCAAGAGCAATAGACTGAGCCTGTTTCTTTTTCCTATTTACAGAAGTGCTCAGCTCATTATGATTTTAGTAGCTTTATGACTCTTTTTGAATTCTGCTATTAACTATAAAATGGCAGAGGGTTTGGAGGTAAGACACCCGACTTCAAAAAAGCATAAGGAAAAATTATGGTGAAAATTTTATGGTCAAGGAGGTTATATATGAAAGAAAAAGAGAAAAAACCAACCAACCAACCAACCAACCAAACAAACAAGCAAACAAAAAAAAGAAAAAAAAAAAAGAAAAAAAAAAGGAAACCAAAAGAACCTCCACAAAAAACCAGAAACCTGAACCACCAAATCCAACAGACTAATAATGGTGAGAATGAGAGGATATCTAACAAAAGGGGGACATGAAAATGGAAATATGAAGATTTCATCTACTAAGTATTCAGAAATCATTTAGTTGGCCCCTCAAAAAATGAATGTTTTTAACAGACAGAAGAAATATTTGATCTGAATTTAGTGGTAGCCATATTTTGAGTAAGAGGATGGACTAGACAGAAATTTTCAATCTGAATGATTCTGCAACTCCATGACTTGTGATATTTATAAATATTCAAACAAAAGATGAATCCCACTTAAATGGGAAATTATTAACCTGAAAGATCAAGAAATACCATAATCAGAAAATACTTCAGAGCAAGAAGGCAACTCACACTAGAGGGGAATAGGAATGATGTGATTTCATATCTTTTTGCCGTTGGGAGAGAGCTGTATGTTACCAACATCTACCTTCTGATCTCACTAAAAAGCTCATTGCATTCCAGAAATAATGTAAAGATCATGGCTATGTGCTTAGCTAAATGGATAATTCAATGGAAACATCAAGTTACATTGTTGAAACGGGAGGCATAAAATCCATTTTAGTAAACAATGCAGAAAAGAAATGCGTACTGCTTTATCATTGGCTGTGCCAAAAGATGATATAAAATTACCACTTTATGCATTCTTGATACATAAAACAATGCCTAGGAACAGGTGCCTACTGGAATAGTTGTCAATTGTCAAACCCAGGATAAATATCTACAAATTTAGTGAAGGATTGCCTGAATATCATTTAGAGTAGGATATGTCTGCTACTAAGCGAAAAAGAAATGCTTGTCCTAGAAACATTCAAATATTATCTGTTGTCAGCAGTGAAGATTGCTGCTAGAGAAGGGAACTCTGATCTTGTCATAATAGGAGGAAAGATGCTACAGCTATGAATCCTTTATACAATAGACCATTCCGGTTTTATAGTCAAAATGGGTTCTGGCATAAGGTTGCTTTAACCCCTTCAAGGGAAATGAAAATGCCTTGTGCCAGTTTTGTCAGTGGATTAAAAGGAAGAGTTAAGAAAAAGCTGCAGCAAAAGATGTTAAGAAAGGCTCTTTTTCAAATCCCATAGATGGAACTGAAGATAACTTTTATGAATTAGAAGAAGGAATAGAGAATGATGAAGACATTGGAATTGACAAAAAAGTTGAAGATTATAATCACAACATGGGAGATAATGAAGAGATGTGGTAAGTAAAACTTTAAAGGCAATAATCATAAAATATGAGAGAAGAAATTGACTTCATGGCCAGTCATTAATGAAAATTTGCTTTCTATTACTTCAGGGTAACAGCTAATTAAACCTTTTTGTTCATTACCATTTTTTTCAGGAGTTGATAGAGCTAGCGCAGTGTGCTTATGTAGTACTACACTACAGCAGTGTTTGGGGCCACTAGAATGCAATGTGACAAATTCTATGCTAGCATTTCTAGAACCAAATTCATTATCTCATGACATGAGGGCTCCACATTATGAAAGATGTATACTCTCCAACACTCATCCTTTGATTTTTGTGAATGTTTTAGGAAACCTATACACAAGACTCTCTAATAAAATTAATTATTTTTTCTCCTAACTGCATTATTTAACATTTGGCAGACAACTTTGTTTCCATGAAAAGTAATGTACAACAAAAACCAATGGAATCCTGCCCAAAGTTTAGAGCTCTGTCGTGCTGACGTAAAATATAAACTATGTGGCACTGTGGAAATAAACTCTAAATATAGCTCTTCAATTATTTTGTTTGTTTTGTTTGTTTTGTTTGTTTTGTTTGTTTTGTTTTGTTTGTTTTGTTTTGTTTTTCATTTTCTTATGTTCTTACTATATAATAAGACTCCAATATCACTCAATAAATACAGCTCAAAGTGTTCTGAATTTGAAAAAAAATATATAGAATAATATAATCATAGAACGGCTTGGGTTTGACCTTAAAGATTGTCTAATTCCAATCCCCCTGCCATGAACAGGAATATCTTCCACTCATCCAGGTTGCTTGGAGTCCCATCCAAGCTGGTCTCGACCTCTCCCAGGGTCAGGGGATTCACAACTTCTCTTGGAAACTTATTCCAGTGCCTAACCACACCTACAGCTAAGAATTTCGTCCCAATGTTTAATTAAAACTTACTCTCCTTCAGTTTAAAACCATTGCTCAGTCACTACACGGCCTTGTAAAAAGTCCCTCTCTTTTTTTTTACTGGAAGATGCTGTAAGACCTTGTTAGAGCCTTCTTTTCTCCAGGCTGAACACCCCAACTCTCTCTACCTGTCTGCATATGAGAGGTATTTTTGTCCTCTGATCACCTCCACCACCCTCCTCTGGACTGTCTCCAACACCTCTGTGTTTTGTTGGGACCCCCAGAGCTTGATATAATCCCGGTAGGTTGTCACAAGAGCAGAGTAGAGGGAGAACACCACTTTTCTTAAATTAAAATCAACTCCCTAATAGCAAAATATATATTTTTATTACAGTGATTATGAGATAATCACATGACAGTTTTGATTTATCTGTTAATTATATGTAGCATTTCAGGATTTTTTTTTCGTATAAATAGTTTTCTCAAGTTCCTTTCTTGTGAATTTTCCCAGTTTTATTTTTGAGACTGTATACACTTCTTTGTTTCATCTTCCAAATTAAATTATTTGAGACACTTCATTTAAACTGTTTTGATTTTCTTTTTATTCTCAGTTGTTTCAGTTAAAAAATTAATCATGCAGTTATAACTAGGATGTCTTCTCTGGCAGCACTGTTCTCATTTGTGATCAAGTGTGGTGATGGAGAGTAGATTAATTTAAAATTAAAAAGGCAAACAAGAAAATTGCAGTTTTCCAATGCACAACAGGAGCATGGTGTAATAGATGGGTGAGACAAAGAGAGAATGCTTAGGAGAAACCTTAAGCTACAATCATTACGTTTATAGAAAATTTTGCTCTGTCAAGGCAGAGCATACCATACACTGAAATGAAAAGACGTTTTTTAGTATAGGTGATGGAAGTATTTCATCTGCAGTTGTTATTTAAATAATATATATATTTACCCAAAAAAAACGAAAGGGAGAAGATTTTTGTCAAAAGAGAAAACTATTTTGATACTAAAGACTTGCTACTTCTGCAATAATGGCTATGATTATAGTTCAATATTTTCTAAACAGCCTGGGAAGATCTGGCTTCCTCACACTCATTTAATGTGGTTTGATTTGTGGTTATTTTTGTTGTTTTGTTGGGCGATGTTTTCATGCTGCATTAAAAACCCAGGGTGAAAGAAAAAAATTAACTTAGAGAGCAGCTTTTGAATTGGAGTAATTTGTCAGCCATTATAATTTTCTCCTATGTTCATCTCCCCTTGTTCTAACAGCCAGTTTTTACCTGATTAAAACCAGCATCCCTCCATCTATATTCTCATTTTTGTTTTGTATCCTTCCCCGTGTTTATGAACAACAGCTTTTGTTTTACTTTATTTAAATAAGAACCTGATTATGTTCTGAGAGATGCGGGATCATTTTTTTCTATACTGATTGACCTATTTGTAAGACAACAACCTAATAATGCCATCAGATCCGTTATCACTCCTTTAATTAGATGGAGAAACACATATTAAAACTGTTACCTCATATACTCAGAGGCATCCATGAGGACTGAGGTCAGCTTTTGCAGGCACTCAGTTCTGTTTGTACCGAGTATTATTTCATAGACTCAAGTCACGCATGGGATTTGGTGTCAGTTGTTAATTGGATGAGTACAGACTGGATATTTAGACAGAAGCTTTTCCTCTGTAGGTGGTAAATGTTCTTCAAGGTAGCGAAAAAGATGAATTAATTTTGGGTTCTTAGATTTTTTTCTTCATTCATACTTGAAATTATTGCAGTTATTTTATCTTAACCAGCATAAGCTACTTCCTTATCAGCTTGACTTAAATATTGTCTTCTAGAGTCACACTGGTTTTGTGGATGGTTGAAATGTCAGAATGTCCAGTCAGTCTGAATATTTTCTCACTACATTTAACATTCCAACATCCCCACATCTGAAAAGAAAAAAATATTAAGGTATACATATTATTGCATCAACGGATGTTTTGTTCTGCACCAAATAGCAGCAACCATGTGCAAGACTACTTGAGAGGGGCTGAAAGCATCCCTGATGATTGATGTGATATGATTGTTTGATATGATGTGAGATGAGTTCCTTCTCCAAGTGGCAGAGGAGCCAGTAAGGAGCGGTGTTATACAGGACTTCATTCTCACCAGCAAAAAGAGGCTGGTGAGCAATGTTCAACCGTGAAAGGATGGAGATCAAGACTCCTTAGGGCAGCAAGGAGGGCACACAGAAAGTCACTACCTTGGAGTCAGTAGGCAAGATTTTATCGGCTTCAGGGATCTGTTTGGTGTAGTACCATATGATAAAGCCCTAGAGGGAAGAGGGTCCAGGACAGCTGGCTTCAAGGGTCCAAGGATCCTGGCTAGAGAGTGATGCATTCCACTGAAGAGGAAGCTGGGTAAAAATGACAGGAGGTCTACATGAATGAACAAAGAGGTCCTTGACAAGGAGGAGCACAAAAACACAGTCGTGAAAAAGAAGCCTAAATGAGGGTAGAAGCAGAGAGAACTACTGAGAAATTGTCTGAGCAGACAGTGATCAAAAAGGAAAGCTAAAGCCCTGACAGAATTTGATCTAGAAGGGGTGTCCACAGCAACAAGAAAAGTTTCTGTAGATATGTTGGTGAAAAAAGAAAGACTTGGGGAGATAGGGCCTTTTTCTGGAAGGAAACATGAAATCTGATTACCTGACATATGGAGAAGGCTGAAGTGCTCAATGAGTTTTTTGCCTGTAATCACCAGAAAGTGCTCCAGTCACACCTGAGAAAGCAAAGGCAGGGACTCAGAGAATGATGAACTAACCATTGTAGAAGATCAGGTTTGAGACCATCTAAAGGACCTGAAGTTATACAAGTCCATAGGACCTGTTAAGATACATCTGCAGGTCCTAAGGGAGCTGGCAGAGGAAGTGACTAAGCCATTTTCCATCATGTTTGAGAAGTCATTACAGTCCAGTGAAGTTTCCACTGATTAGAAAAGGGGAAACATAAGCCTAATTTTTTAAAAAAAGAAAATAAGGAACACTTGGGGAACTACAGGTTTTCTCACCTCTATGACTGTAAAGGTAATGGAGAAGATCCTCCTGGAAGCTGTTATAAGGCACATAGAAAAGAAGGAGGTGACTGGTGACATGGCTTCATTAAGAACAAATAATGTCTTGTGGTCTTCTACGTTAGTGTTACAGAAGAGCTTGTAACAAGATGACAAAAGAGACACTGCCTGAAAAGAGCCATATACCTGAAAAGAGCCATATACTTGGAATTGTGCAAAGCACAATACTGGTTATATTCCAAAAAAACCTTGCTATATCAAGGAATGGATCAAATTTAGAGACTAAGGTAAGCACCAACAATTTCATAATGGACTAACTATGCCTTTTAATTCAGCAATATTTCTTATTTTGGAGAGAATATTGTAGAAATCTCAAGGTCCACAAATATTCATAATCTGTTAGTTGTTGAAATATATCATTTTATTTACAAGAATTTATTTTTTTTTTCTTGAGGATAGATGGTCTAAGTCTTTTATGAATATTGGTCATACTGATAGAGAGAAAATTGAAACTTATGTTCTACCAACCTTTTCCTTCTGAAATTTTGTAAAGAGTGCCACCTGAATTGTACTCCAGAAGTTGTTTATTATCCTAGCTTTATTTTCTGTATTGTCTTAAAATTTTCTGCAGCCTAAAATCAGGAGGGACAAATCTTTTATTGCAGCTTTCTGAATGTACTTTAACTTGAATTTCTTACTGTTATTTATAACATGATTTATTAGGTGTTTCTATTATCACCTTCAAATAACATCTTTGACCCTATTGCATGACTCCACATTGATCATTTGTCAGCAGAACTGCAGCTGTATACAGTATTGTATTTTTTGTCCTTAATATTGAAGCATATTGTGGTTCATAGTTTGTTACTGAAGTGCAGTAATACATGAAAACACATTGGCATACATACTAATTTTAATTTCAAGAGATGAAATGCTAATCTCCACACTGATGCATCCAAAGTAGTAAGAGAAGTACTACTTCTTGCTGGTCGATTTATGATGATTCACAGATAAGTGATAACAAATTAAATATAGAATACATTAACTTCAGTATAGTTTCTAATTCTCAGTGTTGGTTCACACCATTACTGTAAGAATTCAAAGAAAACACAGTATCTGGAAGATTTAGTGTATGTTTTTATACAAATACTTAAAGTTTATGTGTTCTCATTTTGACAAAAAATCAAGACAAAGATGCTGTGCTAAAACCTCAAAATTACAATATTGCCACTGTTAAACATGCAAAGTTATTTTCTTTCATAAATAAAATGTGACAAGTATTTTTTTAAGATTATATATATATATATTTTTTACATTTTAAAACAATTTAATTTTCCAACTGTTTGCTCAGCATTTTCTTATAAAGCAAACCTGTGCAAACTTGCTCTATGTAACTGTTCCTCCATCCTTAGGATAAATAGCTCTTCAGCTACATCTTTACATCTCTGCCCCTCATAAAAAAATTTTCTTTCAATCTGTGTTTTATTTAACAAAATTATCTAAAACTTACAAGTTCATGCTACTTAATACATATTTATCTTAAAGCACGTTTCTGCTGTAGATCTTGCTTCCTATATCTCAGCTGCATTAGAAATTCATAAAATCTTCTATCTACTCAACATTCTGCTTCAGTTTATTTAAAAGGATCCTGCAATTTCTAAAACTTTTGCTTTTTCATAAATCATGTAACTTAAATAATTTACATCTTTAAATATACTACAGTAAAATATTTTGAGTAATTTTCTGGGTGTATAAATAATATTTGCTAAGTTCAAGTCACAAAATGTTGGCTAGAGCATGACATACAGAAATCTTGTTCTCACTGGAGTAAAGTTTTCTGTGTTAAATCATCTCCACTGCAAGTCATCTGCTTTTCTCATTATTCTCATTATTTCCTCTCTCATACAATACTGTATTTGTCCCCTTAGTCTTTCTCCACCTACCACCACATGCAAAGATCTGACAACAGCTGGACAGAAGGTTAAAGACTGTAAAGCTGTGTACTTAAAGGCCTAGGGGAAAAAAAAAAAAAAA
>VYXD01003406.1:829646-851471 GCA_013397195.1 Hylia prasina
AGCTGATTTCAAACCAAAGCTTTCCCTCAGTGGTACCATTAACTTGGATCTACCCAGCTGACAGTTTTAAGAAACTCGAAGAAGCTTAGTAGCTTCTTTGACATATCTACCCTTTTTGAAACGTGACTGGACCAGATCCTCTAAAACTTTCTCTTAAAGAAATTAGTAACAAGTGTATATTTTCCATGGATGCAGAGCTGAATAGTTGTTACAATGAAATTTATCTGAAAATAATTAATTTTATGATATAGAATCAGTTTGATTATGATTAAAATAATTAAAAGGAAGTCAAAGAATAATAAACATTTTTATTGTTGAGGCTGGCTGTATTGATAAATACTACTTTACAAAAAATTAAAAAAAATATTTTCAGAGAGGTCATCTGAAGGGACACATAGGAATACTTTTTCTCCTATTCGTGCCATTGATTGATGATAACAAGATTCCCAGTATAAGAATACCTCATTCCTATAACAGTTTTTGGATGGACTCCAAATAACTTGTCTTTTTTCATAGTAAAATTTACATGCACATCCACATACAAAGTCCTGGAATTCATAAAATAATTTTACATGCTTTATGGGAAGTCTTTACATTGGCAATTGTCCACACTGAATGATTTGAGAGAGTTGATGAACAGTTTCACAGATTTAACACCTGGTTATGATTTATGTCTGGGAATTTAAGACAGGTTCATTTTGTTAACTAAAGAACTTCCATATTTAGTGTGAAGAATTCACTTTTGGAATAGGTAAAATAATAATTTTTGTAATCAGGTGTGACGAGTTTGTATAAGCATAAATTGTGAAAATACAAGGTATTTCTTCCCCCAAAACCTCTTCTGAATAACTTCTGCAGTGGACCCATCAATAAATTCAGTTGAGAGTTAGGGATACAGTAGTTTCTGGGGTAAATTCCAGTAACTGATTTTATTTATTTGATTTGCCAGATAGTAGCTGATAAATAAGATACTGTTTTGTTCACTTGACATTTTCTAATAAAAATACTTTACAGAAAACAAACAAAGAATCCAAAACCAAATTAATAAAAAAATACCTCTTTCTTAGTGTGTCTCTTTTCTTTGCAAAAACCAAAACAACATCAAATTTCACCTATCCCACATGTATGTATGTGTTTTTAGATACTCTGATTGGAATCTAGTATTTTTTTTTCCTAGAAGTAAATGATTTAGGTTTTGATATTACTAAGACTAGTATTCTCACCCAGCTACAGGGCAGAAAGGTCTGTTTTTCATAATGTTACATTGAAGTTTAAATTTAAAATCAAAATTATCTCAACAGCATTTGCATTTTTGTACCAGCTTGTACCAGGTGTTTGTTTTCAGCTTACTTCACAGGAAATACTGTTTTCTGTTAAAGGGGGAGACGAGGAGAGAAGAAAGGCTGATGGTTTCCGTCAAGCCTACACTGCTGAGGATTTTTGTTAAGGAAAATAACTTTGCATGTATAATGCAATGATAGGTCTTTTGGTAGTATTGTTACCTCTTATTTGCCAGCATTTCTACCCTTTTCCTATTTTTATTTTTTAATAACTTTTATTTAACTTTAAGGGACCAAGTAATACATATGAAGGAAGTCTAACAACAAACAGGAAGTATCACATGTCCCTGTTCAACACATGCTGCAGCTAGTACTGGCACATCATAAGCAAAACCAAGCACAGATATTTTGAATACTTCCTGATGAAAGTGATATAGTTACTACAAGAAAAAAAATTTTTTGAGGGATGATCTGCTACAGTGGAGATGATGCTCAGGGCAGGATGTTCATATGGACGCCTCATCACTTCTATTGACAGCTGTCTGATAGGGAAAGTTTTTATTTTCTCTTGCTCTCTCTCTCCAATATGTGCTCTCTCCCTCTGCTTACAGCTCTATCTTTTGCTTTGAAAATTCTAAAAAGTAACTGGAGCACTGGAGTGGATATACAACAGCCATTATCAGACACTCTAATCCATCTTTTGTGAGCTAGTCAACATAATTTGTGAAACATTTCTCTTTCATGTCAATAGAACTACGAAATCTGTTGAGCTGGAAGGGGCCCACAAGGATTATTACAGCCAACTTCTGGCTCCAAAAATCACACCATGCACCTGAGACCATTGTCTGAACACTTCTTGAACTCTATCAGGCTGGTTCTGTGACCACTTCCTTGGGGAACTTGTTTGAGTGGCCAACCACCCCCTGGGTGAAAAAGCTTTTCCTAATACTCAACTTAAAACTTTCCTGTCAGCTTCACAGCATTCCCCGGGGTTCTGTCATCGGTCACCAAGGAGAAGAGATCAGTGCCTGTTTCCTCTTCCCCTCATGAGGAAGTTGTAACTGCAATGGGGTCTCCCCTCTGTCTCCCCCAGGCTGAACAGAGCAAGTGACCTCAGCCCCTCTTCATACAGCTTCCTCTCAAGGCCCTTCACCACCTTTGTAACCTTCCTCTGGATGCTCTTTGATAGCTTAATATCTTCTTCACACCACAGAGCAGAAACAAGATGGAGCCATGTCACTTACCTGGCAGTCCAGGGTGATACGACAGGATTATGTTGTCTGACAGAAAGTATATCCCACATGTCACAGAAGAATCCAACCACAAATAATGTCCAGGACCATTATCAGAGCTGGAATCATATTTATTCCTACAATAATGTGATAAAGTTTACTTCACTGGAATATTCTGTATACATCTTCATACCAAAGTCTCTCTTCAGAAGTGAAGAAGGTTGATCCTTTACAGTCCTGAGCAATACCATGTGGTCTTACTACAGCCTTCATTGTAGATTCTGGTTGCAGATGATGGTTTATAGGTATTTGGAGACAGGGTGCTCTCAGGACACGTGGTTTATTTGCAGGGGTTGTCAGCTGCCAGCTCCCAGCTGAGAGGGTCGTCCAGAGAGAGAATTTTTCCTGTTACAATCAGTTTTATCCCATCCCATGTTGAATATTCTGATTTACAATTACCAATCTCTTGTGAGACACAAATCTTACAAGATTTACATATAGCCTATGGGAACAACAAGATCTACATAAGGCACTCCCTCCTAAACATTCAAATGTTAATTTTTAAGATAACATTTTCCTACCTCAACAGTACCCTCCACCCATGGGTCTTGGGCCTGTCTGAGGTATTGCCCAATATCCTGCCGCATGGTGAGGCCTTCTTACATATCTGTAAGATTTCCCTGTATCACCTTCCCCAACACTTCATATTTTACTTATGAGGACCTCTAGTTTGGTTGAAGAAATTACCATTTGGTTGAAGGAAGAAAGGGGGAACTCCCTGTATCGCTCCAGGACATGAAAGAGTCAGAGAAATTGAGAGGTTATAGTTGCGTGCAGAAATTCTCAGCCTTACAGCTATCATAAGTAGTCACAACATTTGCAAAAAATAAGCTAAAAACAGCTATGATTAACTGTCCCAGGAAGTTCAGTTATTAGCAACTCTTATCTAAAGTAATTCTTTAAAAGGCCAGCTACCAGGAAGGAACTATATCAGTCCAAAGGTGTAAATAATTGTTTTCTATTTACGGCCAAATATTATGACATTGTCTTGCATTTTTCTGTGTTTATACAATTAAGAAATGAGAAGGTTTATTGACACAGTTTATTGAGATCAGCTGCACTTGACCATAAAGAAGATAATAAGCAGAGTGCTCTCTTTCCATCTCCATGTGAAGTGCTTAATTAGGCTTAGATGAAAGCCAAAACTTTAAAAAAAAAAAAAAAAAAAAGTTGGAAATTTTTGCATCATAATAGGAAAAATTGATGTACAGTAAGCTTAGTATAAACAAAACTGTCATGCAACAATTACTGATGTTAAGAAAGATTTAATAATATTAAATAGAACAAAGTATATCCTTTAGTCTAAAAGAAAGAAATAAAAATTCAACACTTTATGTCAAATGTTTGTTACTAGCAACCATGAGAAATACAGTATTGCAAATTATCACACTTGGCCTGCCTCATTAAAAATAATAATTGAAATCCAAGTGTGAAAATTCAAAATTTCTTAGCACTTCAAAATAAATATGACAGATACTAGGAATTCTAATGTCTTGTTCCATGTGAAAAACAAAAGTGTGTTAGATAGAAGGGAGTATTCACTGTCACAGATTATGCATACTTCTAGCTGAGGGGAAAACAAAGGCTGTCTCTTTTTACAGAGCCATTCAGTAAAAACAAATCATATAGAGAAGTCAATTCCTGGCTCTAAATATATGTTATTGAAAGAAAATTCTCTGTATTGAGTATTCTGTGTATTGAGTATGTACATTAGTGTGATAATGGTAAAATGGGAAATGGCACCATTTTGCTACAATAAAATTCCTCAGTAATTTTGTAGATGTAGGACATTTATGTAAATTGAAAACAATGATTCTTTGCAGATTCACAGTATTTACAAAATATTGAACAAGATAATTCCATGTTTCCTTAGCTACAGCATGTTAGTTGTGGTTAGAGTACAATTAATACACTATTTCAAATTTGATGCATGTAATTTAATTTGCTTTCATTAGCATAAAAACTAAACAACCACCAAAACAAACTCAAGCCAAAACCAAAGCAAAACATCAGAAACAAATAAAACCCCTACTCTTCTCAAGCCCAGGCTTCTTTCCAGGAAGCTGTGACAGATGAGAACTATCATTAAACATACCATTAGTAACCTGGGGGAAAAAAAAATATAAAACAACAACAAATCAAGCAATCAAACAAACAGACAGCTTAATTTGTTTTCCTATTAAGGGAAAATGGGCAAGCAAGGACATTGTCAAGCACAAGAATTGTCTCAACATTTTAGTCCTATGCTTAATTTAATCTTTTGTCACTGCATCTGCACATATGTTAGTCCACCAAAGATGTATTTGTTGTTTCTCCACATTGATATATGTTTATTTCACTCTTTCCCACTCTTTTCAGCTATATAGCTGCCATAAAGTGTTATAAAATCTTACAAAGAGGTTCTAAAGTAGATTGATTATACTTTAAGAGATAGTTTTATCTAAATATACCTAGTCATCTTTAGTGACATTTCCTTGTGATTTTTGCTGTTATCATGATGCCTCTGACCTATATTTTCTATATAGAGCCACATGACCATAGGATAATTCAACTGGGAAAGTGTCCCAAGAAGATTTTAGTCCATCTTGCTGCAAGAGAAGTGCTGAATTCAGGGCTGTTTTGTCTGATCTGTTCAGCTCTGCTCATGCTACATCCAGTCAGGTCTTAAAAATCACCATTGCTCTAGAGTACTCTACATCAAATTGCTCCACCATTTTGCTGTCCTATTGGGAATTTTCTCTTCATTGTACGCAAGGGGAATGTTTTCTTCTCCAACATATGTCCGTTGTCCCTTGTCTTTTCACCACACATGGGTATAAAGAGCCTTCCTTGCAGGATCTGGGGATCTGATTGGTTCTCCCCTACAGCCATCTCTTCTCCAGGCTGAACAATCTCCGATCTGTCACGCTCTTCTGAGAAGGCAAGTGATTCAGCCCATACAAAACCTGTCATATCACCCAATAATAAGTGCCCATGAATCTCAACCACCCAGTTACCTGATTTATTCCTCTAATTCTCTATGCATCCAGAACATAATGAGTATTTTCATTTGGATAATGATCTAATGTGGATAAAATACTTCAGATCTGCTTGAAATGCTAGAGGCATCAGTTTAAAATTATTTCAGTGGGGTGTTTTTGTGTGGTTTGGTTTTTGTTTGTTTGGGTTGGTTTGTTTTTTTACTACATGTTCTATATTAATCATTCCACCAGAGGTTTTTTATTGCTACTTTTAAGAACTGAGTCCATATGATTGTGAAGGAACTGACAGGGTAAAAATGAAATGTAAATGCATAGGTCTACATAGGGCAAAGAATGACCTATTGAATTACTTACCTCTTTATGCATCTAGAGGTGATACTGATTAGAAATAGATCACTAATCACACAGTTATTTCCCTCCCTTTTGTCCTTCTCAGAAAAACAGAAAAATGGAAAAAAGGTATGATAATATCAAACAAATCTCAAATTTACACAAAAGTCTAAATTTTGACTCATCTTTGAGAAGAAAGGGCATTTTTCTATATGCTGTAATCTTGTTTAGATGTTAAAGATCTAGTCAAAGTTCTCTTTTATGAGGCTAACTTTTTGTTAAGATCCCCCACTACTAAACCCAGGATTATTATCAATTTTAATGAACTATTAATTAAAAATATAGTAGAGGAAATACACATAGAGAAAATCAATTAAATTAACTGGTGTTCCAGTTAACAGAGATGATACTGTAGTTCTAGCTATTCTCTGTCATGATTGTATCAGAAGCCAAAATTTTTAACTTTCTATGATGACTGGAAGAATTTATCCCTTTTTAAAGATCATCTCTTTGAAGAACAAAAGAAGGATAGAAAACCTCAATCTTTTTAATTAATGTTTCTGTTCACATTTATGTTTTTTGTGTCTGAGATGGCTATTTATATACCTAAATATCAAATAGAAGAAAATACATCTGTTCTGAAACACTGAGTTATCAAAACAAAAAGATCTGATTCTGTAAAAATCCTGACTTTGTTCTTAAATTTTCATGTTCTGTTTCTCTTTAATATTATATGTTTTACTGTACTAACTTGTTAAGTTTGCTTTATATAATTAGTTTCTTATTTGTTTTCTCTGCAAAGTAAATGTATTTGCCCTTGGTAATATTTATTCATGATGGATTTCTAATATGTGATGTTAATGGCAATTCACTTATGGAATGCATTAAAACATCAAAATAAAAAAGCAAAATGAAAGTATTTTTCTAAGATATTTGAGTACACTCTTGGCAATATCTATTATTTCATTTCTATTTTCTTTTAGTGAAATATGATATTAGAAAAAGAAGAAAAAACACAATGAATAAGTGAAAAAAATATTTTTAATAGAATCTATCTAATAACTTTCTAGACCCTGTTTAACACTGTAATTATTGGAAAATATTAGATTAATTTAAAGGACCATTATTAGCAATTGTAACACATTAAAAATATATATATAATTAAATAGGGGAATGATACTTTAAATGATAACAATGGACACACAATACTTACTTGAATCTACTGATTTTTCCAATCAAAGTAAAATCCTTAAAATACAGTTTGATGGAATATAAGGTTCTTTTGGCCTCTTACAGAATCTCATTTATCATGTAAATAAGTTGACAGTAGGATTCAAAAGATTTGTATCACATCCCAATATGAACATTATTTGCAAAGGCGATGAAAATTGTAGTAAACAAAATCACTGTTCACTACAGAACAACCGATATTTAAAATTAAGTAAACAGTAAAATTATGCATTACAGTAAATTACATGCACACAAAAACTATTATCATTTATTTATTAATGAAAGCTGTTGTCTCGTCAGAAACATGACCTCAAACTTCTATTTTGCCAAAGTGTGTTAAAGTTTGCTGAAGCTCCAAAGAGGAATAGATAATATTGCCAGGACCAAAAAGGTTGAAACATGTTGAAGTGTTTGCAAATGTTTGATGTACCTTACAATTTTTTGCAGCCCCCCAACTTTTCTATGTGCATTAAACACCAAGAAATTGCTTCCCTGTCATAAAACAGTAATTTCTGTACAGTGCAATGATGCTGTTAAAATGTGCATAACACCAAACAAATGATGGAGAACTAAATGTTTAATCTACCGAGTTAGAAAGCTTGTTTAAAAGATATAATGAAATATGGAAATAACTGAGGTTAACTTTTCTACCATGAAAAATCACTGAATCTTTTGAAGGTTTTTGATTACTCTGGAAGTTGTTCTTTACTCTGCATTGAAACAAGACCCCTTAGTTTGCAGCTCTTCCTTTCTGTCTTCACTAATAGAGGGGCATTTCTATAATAAGAAATCAGACCCCCAAATCTAATGTTTGCATATTTAAGGATTTCCTTCTAAAGTACATCATCCTGCCAACACCTACCTTGTTAAATCTAACAAATGCACAGACAAATGCTCTGAGTCCAGTCATAGCATTGTTGTTGCAGATGACTTGCAGTTTTATGCAAGGAAAATATTAAACAATAAATGCTGTCAGGCTTTTTTCCTAAAATGACAAGCAATGCTTTTTATCTCTGCTGAGATCACAGAATAAACAGCAACTAATCCTGATGTCTAATTCTAAACCAAACGATCCTTCTTCTAGTTAATCTGCCATCTGATGAGTCACTTTTTGTTTTCTGATTGTTAGAGAGACAAATCTCCTACAAGAAGAAAAGGTTTCTCACACCAAGGTGAAAAATATTGACATGTCAAGCCTACTTAGGATGCATATTGCCAGTTATCATGAATCAGCTTCTGTTCTCAGTAGATGCCTGTTCACTCTTAAGGACTGTTCTTGTGACAGAAAGCAGTGGTGCAGCTTTGCCATTATTTAAAGCTGGATTGTATCACAAAATTAGACTAATATGCTGCCACTAGTTATACTGGCTGTGGCACTATCAACTAGAAAAACATTGCTAATTTATTGGTACCAAGGCTTAAAGTCAATGTTACTCATTATGGCCTTTTTAATTCAAGGAGACATAATATTTTATAATCAAAAAATTTTGTGAAATTAACATTAATTAGTGAAAAAAAATCATTAAAAATTAATTCTAACTGCATGACTCAGTAGGAATCTACTGATTACAATTGTCCAGAAACTGTAATTTCTTTTGGAAGGAAAGAACTGAACAGAGCTACATTAACTGAACAACATCTATATCTTGACGTCCTCTAAAATGTTCACAGATCCAGCATAGCACCATTAAGGTCAATAAGGAAGAGCTTGAGCAATAACCTAACCAAAAGGAACCAGAGATGTGAATCCAGATGATTCCTGGAAATGTCAGCTGAATCCTTAACTTCTCACAGAACAGGCACTCTGTGTGCTCTACCCCAGATTCACAGTATCTAGCATCAGGTGTATAATGCAGCATTTAAAATACAAATTACCTTTTCACACACTGAGTACTCAGGTAAATTTCTGAAGGATAAAGAAGGAAGGCTGGGTTTCCTCTCTTGTGTGCGTTTTGCTTCTCTGCTGTCATCTTCCTCTTCTTTCTTTTTAATTCGGGTTTAATAACCCTCCAGCTCAGCTAATGAGAGTATTCTCTGACACACTGCTGAGAACTGCTGAGGAGAGAAGCAGCTAAAAGCAATGTTTTACACAGCTTGATGCTTCTAAAACTTTGCTTGGTCTTTGCCAGGCTCATAGGAGGGAGACTGTGTGTGTTACTGTGGGCATCTTTATGTATAAGTACTTCCCTAACAAAAAAAATGCCAGTTAAATGTCATGACTAGAAAGAATTACTACAGTTTAAGCTTTATGTTTATTTTCTTTTTATCCACTTTTCTTCTTTTTTTTCTTTTGGAAAATTGGACTGTAATTTATAGTAGCAACAAAGGCTGCAAGCTATCTTGCCTGCCTTATTCTTTTTTTCTTCAAATATAGTATTTTTTTGCATACTTAATATACAAAACTAGGCAATGTAACATGCTTAATATCAAGAGATAACTAGAGTACATAACTGAAAAAGAAATACAGTTAATATTTAAACGAGATTTAACATTGGAAGTTATCTCATGCTTGCTTTCTGCTCACGTTTATAGTTCTAATGGCAGTTTTTGAAGTAGTTACTGATGAAAACAGGTGAAGCAGAAGCACAAATCTTTGTGTCAAAGCCATGAATATATACAAAATTTTTTTTTCAGTAAGATAACAGTGCATATATACGCTTTCAGGTTCTGTGATGGTTTTCAGATGTTCCATTAATTTCGGTATAAAGCTGTACTAAGACTATGAGTAGGATTCACCTCATGAATTAAACCTCTTCGTATAGATATTTTCTTGAATATCTACATTTTTTTTTTTTTGGCATTTTTTCCAGGTTTAACAAAATGTCTGTGGCATAAAATAATCACGTGAAAGAAAGGATGAGGTTTGTTTGGTTTGGTATTTTGTTTTGGGTTTTTTTTTGTAGATAATTATCAAATGAGAGGTGAACTTCAGGCTTTTGTAGATAGAAAGCTTCTTTGAAGTTTCTCTCTAAGTTCACCATCTGTAAAGGAAGATAGTGTTTATTTTTACATCACATAAAAGTAGTTACATTGTGTAACTGGTGTTCTTAGCTCCAAAAGTATAGAATGATATCTATAAGCAAATTTGGTTAATGTTTTATTGATTTAAAAAAGGTATCATATATAGTTATAGGTTTACTCTTGGTCAATGAATCCTGTTGGCTGTTACTTATATATTATACGTATAAGGATCAGCTTCTACAAACTGCATATATTTTTAAACCAATCTCAGTAAGCTTGCAAAGGAAGTAATCAAAATACACCTGCCGTAAGGAACTGTTGACATCTAAAAGTGCTGGGTAATATAAGCTTTAAACTTGGTAGGTTTTTCAAAAGTATCCTTTCTTACAGAATTTGACTGTGTTTTAGGCTTTACTTTACTTTACAGAACATACTTTCTTACAAAAATTGGCTGCAAACCAATGTCTCATTCTACTCATAGTTGGTATATAAATTTAAAGCTTAAGATATTTCAAGGATCTCATGGAAACATGATTTTACAATTTCTGAGTAACAGGTAAATATTAAGTGCCAAGTCATTTATAGCTGTTATTACATTGTCTGACACAACACTGCACAGGCAAACCTTTTTAACTTTGACATGCAGCAGAGTCCCAAATCAGAAAGGCATGTGTATTGCTAAAAAAATGGAGGGTGGGAAGAGCTGCCTAGTATGGAGGACTGTAGTTTGGAATGACCTTCCCTCGCATTGCCTTGACTACACACAATGTAGAGTTAGTGCTAAGTCCACAGTGAATCGAGATCAGGAGGAAGCAACCCTAGGGATATTGTGAAGGAATTAAATTAGGGTCAGCTCCAGACCACTTGCCTAAGAAGCATGTTCAGCTTAGAAGAGGAGTCATGTCAATGTTTTCTCCTAAAGTGTGAGGGAGAGGGAAGTGCTGATTTTTTCTCTGGTTTCTGGTAATAGAATTTGACGGAATAGCTTAAAGCTGCTATTGGATATTAGGAAAAAGTTCTTCAGTGAGAGGGTGGCCAAGGACTGGAACAAGCTCCCTGGGCAAGTTGTCATGGCCTCAGGCCTGTTGGTGTTGATGAAGCACTTGAATAAGGCTCTTACACGGATAGTTTTACTTTTAGATTGCTCTGTTTGGAGTCAGGAATTAAAGAAGCACCTGGAACCCTTTCAACTCAGGATGTTAAATGGTTCTGTGAGAATGAGCTGTACAAGGCTTTCTATAATTCATTGTTGTAATTGTCCTGGTCACGCAGGACAATTTTATCCCTTAGTGACTCCAGAAGTGCCTATATAGCACTAATATACTGGTGGATATAGAGGAACCTTCTGATCATAATGCTGTTCTTGACCTGCTACTCCTCAAGTAGTGGTAAATGAAAACATGTGCCTCAGTCTGGGCTTCAGAAGCCATGAGACAATTGAGCCCAGATCTTGAGTCTTGGAAAAGAAGCAGAGGAGTTAGGATTCTGGACTTCACAACAGAAGAATCTGGCTTATTTAGGGACTTTCTAGTTTTAATTAGGATTACTCTCTGACAAGTAACCATAAAAAACAAGGCTGTCCAGGAAAGCTGGTGATGTTTTGTTTTATTTTATTTTATTTTATTTTATTTTATTTTATTTTATTTTATTTTATTTTATTTTATTTTATTTTATAAAACAAAATGTTTTAGCAAAGAACTCATCAATGTGTCATCCCACTGTGGACGAAGACTTTAAGCAGAAAACCTATTGAATAAGCAAGGGGCTTCTTTATGAACTAAGACACAAACACAAAGCATAACAGAGGAGGAAACTAAGGCAGGTAAGAAGGGACTGCACTAAAATTCTTGTTATATAGCAGGAATTCTGTTTTCAGACCTCCATGTGTACCATTTCAGTAAGGAGAAATACAACCTTGTTATAGCCTAAGGAACAGGGACACAAGAGTTACAGTGGACACCAAGATGAGTATAAGCCAACATCTCACTCATGGCAAATGGGATGAACTGCTTGCTACAATAAGTACAAGTACATCCTGTGGTGCTTCAGTTGGAATATGGCTAGCAGACAGATGGAAGGCTCTTCTGATCAGAAGGCCTGGAAGAAGAGGCCTGGAAAACTGGAGAAACTCCAGTGGAAACCTATAAAGATGATTAGGCCTTAACTGTGTGGCTCAGGAGGAAAAACTGAGGACACTGGATTATTTTCTTCTGGGGAAGAGGTGGCTAAGGGATGCCTTAGCAGCAGAATCAACTGCTTGAATGTTAGTTCCAAAGATGGCAGAACCAAGATATTTCCAGTACTGGCAGACTACATAACAGTAGAAAATGGACAAAAATCTTATTTTGGGAGGAAATGGTATTAGAAAAAAAAATCTGGGTTTAGGAGGATAGGCTAAGGCTCATAAGGAAAAATCAAAACATAATAAAGAATAAATTTTGAGTATCAGTTTCTTTGACATAAACACCTTTGACATAAACACTTATCCACGAAAATTTGAGGGATTTAATGAACTTTGACATTTTTAATCTTGTATAGGGGAGCTTCCAAGAACCCTTTCTTCTTAAAAAGGTCTGATTCTACAGGCCTGTCATTTGTGCCTGTGCTATGCTGATGGATTTCTATAACAAAAGTGTTCTTTTTGTATGTAGTCCAAATGGATAGATATGATACAATTGGTCAAGGCAATTCTGGCTCTGTGCTTTAAAAACAGCTCATCACCCAATATACCATGCAAGAGAGTTACATGGTTATATGTTATATTCATGGTTATAAGATTACATTCAAAGTCTGTATTTATAAACCAGCATTTGTCTTCATTGTAATTACCTTCATATTCCCTCCTACTTAGTCAAAACAAATGTAAAAAACTGCAAAGGACTAGGAATCATATAGTCAAAGAGATACTGTAGTGAAGACGAGGTGATATGTGGTGTCTATATGTCCTACTTACTCTGCATTAGGAAATGCAGTATTTTGTGAACTAAATAGCAATAAAACTGTGACTTCATTATGGTTAATATTTCTGTATGCAATTTTAACTGCCAGCCTCTGTAATCTTCTGTATTTTTAAGAAATATCTGTACAAATTGCTATATTTGTATAAATCAGGGGTTTATATGCTCCTTTGCTAAAGAGTCTCTGAGGCATGATTTTACTAGCAGGCATTATATTTGAACAAGGAACTTGAATGTCACACCTGAACACATGATAAGGTCAAACAAATTATATTCCTTTAGTACTTTTTTTCTCTCTCTGTAGATCATCTATATGATGGCTGGAAGCACTACAGCCACTTTTACAACCCATTTTAATAGGAGTATTTTTAGTGGGTTTTTTTTGTTTGGTTTGTTGGGGTTTTTTGTTTGTTTGCTTGGTTTTTTGTGTTTGGTTGGTTGGTTTGTGGGGGGTTTTTTTGGGTTTTTTTGGTTGTTTGTTTGTTTGTTTGTTGTTTTGTTTTGGTTTTGTTTTGGTTTGGTTTGGTTTTATTTTTTTTGTTTTGTTTTGTTAAAAAGTGCAAACAACTCCTTAGTTAAGGAAAGGATTTTATCCAGAATTACTAAAGAGGTCAAAATAATTTATTGGGAACAAACCTGCAAGAGTCAACAGGAGCACAAGCCATCACTCTTCACATCTTGGTTGAAAAAGACTGCCAATCATCTGATATTGGTATCTTATTAATATGAAATAAATCTTGTAGGAAGACCTGGTATCTGTAAGCCGCAAAAGTTGTGTCTAAACTGAGCTGGTCAATCACAGGTTTTGAGTCTTTCCACTCTTCAAATGAATATTATTTATTTATGTAATCTGTAACACAACTCCATTCCAAGACACTATAAAGAAGAAATGAGGGAGTCTCAAAAAGTGCTTGGGTGTTAATTTTAAAAAGAGAATAATTCAAGAGCTGAGAGATCCTGGGAGTCTTCCAGGGTTCTCAGGACCCCTCAACCACCTTTGACCTCAGAATTTACTGGAAGATGCAATCCACAACTTTCTGCAAGGAGCTGTGACTGATATGGTCCTCTAACACTGATTTCACAACTCAGTGGAAGCCCCTAATGCCTACCTTTCAGTGTGAGAAGATTTTCCTTGTTCAAATGAGGTTACTTTAGGGAGACACACATTTAAAAGGCTGTCATAAATCCTTCCTCTTTTACTACTTCTCATAAGGATTCTTGTCTCACATAAAGCAGATTATTGTCTGCAGGAAAGCAGCTGTCACTTGCTCCCAGATGATGCTGAGCTCTGTAGAAGCTGACCTCCTGTTGAGCTTGGACCTTATGCTTTTTGCCCCAGATTTGTACGCTGAAGATGCCCAGATATGCTGTGTTTGCCCAGCTTACTCTACCTACTGTGCTTTTATTTACCTGATGAGCATTCAGGTCCATGAAAAATGTGAAGAAATGTGTCTTATAAAAAACAAATATTGTGATAAAACATACTTATTAATTTAAATTTTTAATTTTTTAAGCTGAATTATTTCATATACTTTCTTGTAGGTTATGACAAGAGAATAAAACTGTTGCACAGTATCAAGGTCTTCTACTGTATAAGAATACTACAAATAATATCCATTGCGGTGAACCTGCAGCTTAATTCAGTCTTTACTTTCTGAAGAGTCCAGTATGAAAGTATCAGGAAATTGTTATGAAAAATGGTATTCTTTCGAAAAGTAGAACTTTCACAGAATACTCATAACGAAATGTGGTATTTGATCTGAAAAACTGTAAGGCTTCAGGAATCTTTTTTAAGTATAAGGACATAAGTAAGGTGTTTAAGGTTTACCTAAGTAATATTCTGCTAATAACACAATGCTTATTCTGGGTCAAGTTCTAAATTTACAGTTAAATTAATCTTTTTTTTTCTTTTTTTTTCTTTTTTTTAAAATTTTGTTTTGCTACTTCAGTACAATTCGCGTTTTCTAAACCAGACCAATATTTGACCAGTTCAAGGAAGGGATAGACAGAGGAAAATGTTTCATTTTTCTATTTTCACATTCTTTCACATTTCTATTACAGACAACTATGGAGCATGATGAATGCATGCTTCCCTTTATCAATCAGTCCTTGAAAACCAATTTGCTTACATTCTGAACTGAGCTGCATTTACAAGGGAAGATCAATTCTTAAGAGGATTATGTGTCAAAATAAGATGTAGCTTAGTAACAAACAGATTTGGAGAAGCAGCTCATGATAATAAGTAGTTGAGCAGTCTATATTATGGCTCTTTTTTTTGTACCTGTCCTTCTCTCTCTGTTCTACTTAATATTTTAATAAAAATAATTTTAATTGCCTCCACTTTATACAATATATGAAGTTGTTACCTGAAGAGAAATTTTTTTTTCCCACAAGAGTTTACACATTCTAAGGATTTTTACTATTTGCTGGTGAATATGTTTACATTTAGAATAATTTGGTGGGTTTTTCAAGTACATTAAATAACTACACCAATACAAGAAGGCAATACAGTATCATATAATAAGAAATTATACTATTAAACTACAACTGCTTTATTCAAGAGAGGGTAACAGATTATATTCACTTATTAAGCCTTCCCTCATTTCCATCTTGCAGTCACTGGGAATTTTACTAATGACTGCTAAAGAAATTAGATCAGTCCCATAACAAAAAAAGAAGAGAGATAACTGAAAAACCATGATTACATTTTTTATAATATATCTAATAATTTCATTTCTTTTTTAAGAAAAGACATTTCAGTACCAGCAGTCAAAAAAAGCCCCAAACAACTATGGCTTAGCCAATGGTCTATACACAGAACCAAAAGCCTGCATTCATAGGTTTTAATTTATGCAAATTTTGTATATGTAAGAGTGCCTGTAGAAAACCTCTTACACAATCATAACTTAAATTTTGTCATAAAAATCACTTTTTTGTTTTATTTTGATTATAGTAACCATAAAATGTAGTAACTCCTCATGAAATCACTTTGTTTTCTTGTTGTTTAGCCTATTCTAGTTCTATATTGTTTCGTGTGTAGATCTCCTGATTAATGCATCTTTTCTGAATATTAACCTGAATTTCTGGATTGCTAGTCATATATTTTTTGGTCAATGTTTCTGAAAAGTCTTGTTTATCCTTCTGACTAGAATTTTTATCTGCCTGTACTTGATATTGCACTCCTTGGTTTTTTATTTGTGAAGCTTAATAAAACAATTTTTAAGACAAAAATGGGATTAATAATCATAATTCCATCAATGAAAAATGCTTTTCAAAATGTAATCAAACTCTTCGTTAATATATGTATTTGTTTTTGTTTAGGGCAATATAATGTAGTACCTTGCTAGTGCATAAACATTTGGATTTGTACAATCAATACCTAAAGCCAAAATGAAATGAATAGCATATAATTATCCGTTTTTATATGTTACAGAAACAAAAAAATTAAAATGGCCGCTTATGAATGCAGACAACTTCAAATTTCAGGGTTTTTTTCCATCATGATTCTAATATTGTCATTTTAGCTTTTTAACTCTGTTTCTTACTATTAATGCAGCTTAAGATTGCTCTATACATCTCTGCCCAATAAGATGTATTTTTATGGGCTGAGGGCTTCACAGGCAGCCCTGGAGGGCATTACACTTATTCTTGCCCAGCTATTCTGGCTCCCTAGCAAACTGATAAGGATGACAGGAGATGGTGATGTATGCTAAGACCTTCCTATGCTGGTGGGTTTGTTGCTCTGACTGTCCCCATGACAAGTCTTTTAAAATTACTATCAATTTATTAAAACCAAGTAGGGTTTTAGCTATTTGGAAAGTAATAAAGGAAAACATCATGCCGCTCCCTTGAGAGCAGTCAATTGATGTGTGCCCCTGTCCCCACCCTTTCTCATAGCAGCCTGTACATACTATCTTTCTCTGAGGACCAGCTTAGAACTGTCACAAAATTTGGGATTTACTTCTAGTTAAATTAAAGAAAGCACATTTGAAAGTCATTTTTTATGTATCAGTGACTTGTTTCACCATGTTTATAATTAGGATAGCAAGTCCTCAGAAAAATGTCCCTCTAAAGTGTTCATCACAGTGATAATTCATTCCAGAGAGAAACCAACAATTAGACTGCCAGCAATGAGAGAAGAATTCATGTGAATTAACATTAAACTAAAATACTAGGCTTGACATAAAGGAGAAGTCCATCACTTCTGAGGTAATAGTACATTATAATATGGCTGGAAATGGCAGCTTCACAATCTCTGTCCTTAAATCATTATGGCTTACCTGCCACAGGACACCCACAACCACCATTAGAAATCAACAGATGTTTGTGCTGCACCTCAGTGTTTTTTGCAAGATACTGTAAAAATAATAAAAGGCCATTATTTATCAGAATGAACCCAGAAACCTCATGTCTAAATTAAGTGTTTCTCCCACATGAAGCATGCTGTTTCTATGAAGACATTATAATACAGGAAAGTAGATCATGATCACCTAGCAGGCTGAATTTTGGACAGTTTCAAAATTCAAGACATCTACTAGAACATCCAGTGGGCTGAATTGCGGACAGTTTCAAAATATAAGTCATAAAGTTCAAGGTAACTTTCACTACTTTGAAAGTAAAAGAGCTACCTCAGTCCTAATGAACTCAAAGTGTACACACTTGGGAAATGAATCCAGAAAATTTAGCAGCATATTAGAATCCTGGCTTATTAAGCATTTTTCATTTTGCTAGTCCATGAATGATTGTGATTCAACGAATTCCATCAGTGGCTGAGTCATCAGTTTAGCTACTAAAAGTTGATAAAGATCTTGATCTTGGTGAGAGAACTGATGTGCTGCTCCTTAGTATCTCTGGAAACAGAAGCTGTAAAAGTGACCTCTTTTAGCTGTGGGGTAGTTGGCTGTACTGTTGATAAGGCAGTCACAAATATGACAGAATATTATATTGATGCAAAGAAAGGTAAATTACTCAGTCAAATACATCTGAGTATTAGTAAACTGCCTGAATGGTTAACAAAATAAATGAGATGGTATATTTTCCGGATAAAATTAATCTTGCTTTAATGTAGCTATCTTAAATGTTTCAGATTAATTTTGCCTGATAAATGTCCATTGCTCCCTTCTTAATCTGAAATAAAATTAGGAAGACAAGCTTTTGTACAACACTACTGCTTAAGGATATGCAACTGATCTCTAATTTTAATGATAAACCTTACAATGTCATATTATTTAGTTTTGGTCTTCTTATAAGAAAAAATTCTAGAAGATGTCTCAGTAAGACAGATATAATTTACCTATCCTTGAGAAAAAAAATCCACTTTGGATTATGTTCTGAAATTATGAAATATCTATTTTTTAAAATTATTATTTTGTATTTCCTTTTAGAGCTTTTAATATATCAATAATACTTCAACTGACTGTCATTTTTGCAAAACAACAGCTCTCAGTAATTTCTAAAAAATATGCGGCTTTCCAATTTTCAAATTGCAGATTCCCACCAGAGAAAGAAGAAACGTAGCTTTACTTCCAACTAAGATTCTGTAGTACGTGACATTAGTTTAAAATATATATTTTTAGAACTAATGGCAAAGTCTAAGCACACATCCAAATTGTTGAGAAAATTGTTTTTAAAACAATGCTGTAGGCACAACATGTCTGATAAAAACATCTTCCAGTAAGAGATGAGAAGATACAGATGATGGCGAACAGATCTCTGCCTTTTCACCAAGAAAAAGTGGGTTAATATAACATCAGACTCTTAGAATAGTTAAGGTTGGAAAAGAGTCCTAAGATCATCAGTTTCAACCATTAACCCAGCATTATCATGTTCTCCACTACACCAAATCTTCAAGCGCCACATATACACAAACTTTGAACACTTCTAGCAATGGTGGTTCCATTGTAGTGGCATCCATGGTAACCCTGCTATGATGTCTGATCACACTTCCTGTGAAGAATTTTGTCCTAATATCCAATCTGAACCTCTGATGGCACAACCTGAGGCCATTACTTTTTGTCCTATCACTTGCTACTTGGAGAAAGGATCAATCTTTGTTACAATCCTCTTTCAGTTACTTATAGAGAGCAGTAAGATTCCCACAGTGTCCTTTTCTCCAGACTAAACAACTCCAGCTCCCTCAGCTGCTCCTCATAAGAATTGCACTCCAGACCTTTCACCAGCTCTGTTCCCTTCTCTGGACACATTCCAGCACCTCACTATCCTTCTTGCAGTGAGGGGCCTAGAACTGAACACAGGATTTGAGGTGTGGCCTCACCAGTGCCAAATACAGAGGGACAATCACTACCCTGCTGGCCACACAATTTCTGATCCAGGCCAGGATGGCAGTGGACTTCTTGGCCATCTTGGCCCAGCAGCTGTCAACCAGTACCCCCAGGTCATTTTCTATCAGCTTTCCAGCCACTCTTTCCCAAGCACTTCATGGGGTCATTGCAATCCAAGGGTAAGACCCAGCTCTTCACTTTGTTGTACCTATATATTTTACTTTGTACAAAAATCAGTTTGGTCTTCTAAATTTTTAAAATACATATGCAATTGGGATAAAGATACTCAACATTGAAAATACATTAATAAGCAAATATAGTTAGCCATGTTCTGAATAAAAAGAGGAAAGATCTGTCATCACACTAGTTTTACACTCTATATGTTTCTAAAACTATGTTGAGTAACAAAATAAATTAAAAGTTTCTTATTTTCAAGCCAACTTCTGAATTAAGTCATTGTATGAAACTACATGAAACAAACTACATTGTATGATACACACTATTATAATGCCAAGTTTGCCTTCAGAATGACATTTCCTTTCAAATTCAGCATTAAGACCAGATTTATGTTCATTCTCTTCAGAGGACTATTTCAAGCAAACTTAATTGAGGAGTGACTTCTAAGATAATTTATGGGATTTTTAAGAAGTCTGGTTTCCCATATTTATACACAAATTTGGTTAAATTATTAAAGACATCAAAAGTAACTATCAAACATAAACACTGACATCAGCTATTAAAGCTTGCCACTGCTGGGTTTTTTTGAAAGGTTTAGTAAAGCAATGTGCCTGGGACTGAATATTGAACAGGTGTGTTTTAAATGATTTTTTTAATGAAATGGTGATCAAGACTATTAAATTAAAAACAATTCAAATCTGAATGATTCTGTAAAGCTTCATTATATCTTGAGTTATAGTCATAAAACAAAAATTAAAACAAAATACTTACAACTTTTGATCCTGTAGTCATTGGTAGTGGACATTAATCATATTCATGGTCATTTTGTTTACTTGACTTAGGACATGATCATGTAGCATTTGAAGACAATAATGAATTAAAAACAAATTTAGCTAGCTAACAAATGTAGCTAGCTATCCTGCTACATGCTTCAAGTGTTAAAACCTATTCTCTGCCTTAAATGCCTCAACAAAAATTGTGGTTTTAATCAAAAATTCATTAATAATCTCACAGAATATTCTTAAAAATACATATCTGATTTTATTAGACATAACTCTATTTACTTTAACAAATTATAGTTTATTGAACTTCCACAGTACAGTTACCTATATCTGTTTACATATATTCCTGTATTGTGGACTTATGTTATATGGGGTTCCATTTTTAGAACTGGATGAAATCAAAATGTCTCCAACACAAGAGTTGCAACATTTAACTCTAGTTTTGCCCTACATCTTTTGTTTACACATTCTCTGTTGAGAGATTTGAACACTCATAGGTATGCTTCACTTTAGTATATTAATTTTAAATGGATTTGTTTAGTATTAAACTGTGCTGGAAAACATAGAATTTCTTGGAGAAGTTTGGCTTACATTCTTTGAGTTTATGACACATATCCTTAGACATTTGCATTCTAGAGATGTCCCTCTAAGCTTTGTACATGAACTCCAAAACCAGCGATGAGAAATAAATCCTTCAGGACATAACACTCCATGCATTTTTAACTTCTACTTAAGACAATATGAATCATCCCTTAGTCTTAGCTGTTTCTTTCCATTGACTGTGGAAGGAATATATGTAAATAATAATAAAAGTGTGACAGAGGTGTCTACACTGCTGATATTTGCATTCAGCCAGGTGGACCCACCGCCATCCCTCTGTCCTTTTTCTTTTTGGACTTCACAAGATTGTTTTGTATTTTTTCTTACAGAAAATTACATTTCTATAATCCTAACCAGCCACTCAGGTTACTCAGAGAAAAAGGAGATCAAGGACTCATAGGACATGTAGCAAAAATATCTTTTCAGAAATTTAGCAGGCTTCTTTCTTGATACTTTATTTACTACTTCTCTCCAGTGAGTGGCAAAATCAAATGAAGGATGAAAAGGATTATACCAAAGAAAAAACTCCGAATAATCTCCCAGGACCCAGTTGGGTGAAGAATTTTTCACTGTCCTGTGTAAAAAATTGAGAGGTTTTAATTTACAATCTTAAAATACTGCGGTAAAGCCCTGTAATTCTCCTCCTGAGATATAGCCTTTGGGAGAGTACAGCTGTAAGCTTTGCTGCTCCAGAAAGTCAGATCAGTCAGTCGTCACTTTCTGTCTGTTCTTTGCAAACAGTTGGAATTCTTTCTCCCAAGGCTTATATACTGCTTTTTATCTCCCAGAACTGATCTCAAACCTTGAATAAATAATAATTATAAAAAAATACTATAAATTAAGTACTAAAGACCACAGTTTTAATGCATTAATTTTTATGTAAGTTCTCTGGAGGTACTCTACACACTATTAAGGAATTATACAGAAAATCATTTGCTTCCATCCTTCAGACCC
>VYXD01003406.1:856551-962338 GCA_013397195.1 Hylia prasina
CCTTGACAATTTTTACCATTCATTAGAGAGGTGTGATAATGATAAATACTTTGTAAGGCTATCTGAATATATTCATATTCCTTCAGGTAAACACAAAACAGCTGCAATGATGTGAAAAGCTTATTTTACAGCAAAGTAAAGCATCTTATGAAATGTTTTGGTTATTAAAAAGTGAAGCAATCATAGTGATAATTTTATTTATTCCTATTCAGAATTTTCTGTTTGCATTTCTAACAGCTATCTTCCTTAAAGTAGAGATTTGGGTTCAGTTTATGGCAGCAAAGGCGAAAAAGCTGCCAGAAGTGATTTTAATCCATTAAAAGAAGCTTTATAAAATGATGGAAACAAAAATTACAGATGCCTTTTGACAAATATTTCTTCTCATCATTAAATCCTTGAAAAAACACACAGTTTTTCTTCTGTTATTTACTAAAAAGTCTAGTTTTATTTGTTTACTTTGCAGAATAATTTTGCTCATTACTATTTAAATCTGTTAGTAGATATCAAATTATGGCAATAAATATCTTATGAATAACATTCCATTCTAAGAAAGAAAACAGAGAGAGAGGAACCTTTTTAAAACATAGTTTTTGACTTCTATAAGTTGCTGAGCTCTTCCTGAGAGTTGTCAGGGAGCCTCAGCTGCCCCTGAAGTCAATGGGAGCTCTAAGTGCTCTTGGCCTCTTTAGCATCCTAGCCCTGAGCACCTGGCACTCTTTTTTATGCATCGTATTTGTCTAGGGCTTAAAAGAAGTCAGCCCCAAGCATCTGTACACATTAGATGTTGTGCTGCAGTGTAGAAATGTATCAGTTGCCCATCAAAGAGACAGTTTGAGCACTGGAAGCTGTTTAGAAGAAATTTAAGGGAATTTAATTTCCTGAGGTACCTTTTGGTGTGCATCCTGCTTGCCAGCAGCTGATTCTGTGTTGCTTTCATCAAAGACAAAGGGAAAGTGATGCCACATTCACAGCTAAATGACTGCACTGGAGGGACTTTTCCCATGAGGCACGTAAGACATTATGGGAAATGTCACAGCTGTGAGAGAGACCTCACCCTACTGTTCAAGGGGTCCCCAAAGCAGTTCTCTGTGAGCAACTCTTGCTTGTCCTTTCACCCAGGTGTTCCTTGAGACATGGTTGTTAGAAAGGTTCACTTCTAAGGGTGGTGACAACCACCAGGAGGAGGCTCTCCTGTCATATAGAAAACATACTCAGTGACTTCTTAGGGAAGTGGAGTAAAATTAGAAAAAGCCTAGAGGCTGGCTGCTTGTAATAAAATGATTCATTTGGTTTGCAATTTGTTTTCTCTCACTTTTCTAAAGAAGCAGAAGATAACCATCCCAGAGCACCCTACATTAATTATTGACAGAAATTTATTTCAAACTATTCCCCTACCAGAAGAGGAAATAATAATAATAATAATAAATAATAATAATTAAAAAAATCAATGCACACATTTACCTGTTCATCTGAGGGGAAAACAGTAACTCTACTCCCTCCAGGGAGACCCTGGATAAAAATAAGCTAAGAAGTTTACACTGCCACACAAAAGTTCTGGCACTTTCATGTATAGCATCTGCTTACCAGTGCTGAAAATCATTGCCTGACCTACCCATAGTTCTTTACTTAAAGTCACTGTCCAGTTTTTGGCCTTTGTTCTAAGGTTTATCTGCATGCAACTGTGCAAGTGATACAGGTATTTACCAACCCAAGAATAGAAAATCAGTCCAATCATTTAGAGAGAGAATAAAAAAGAATAAACCAATCATGAAGAATGCTCATTTTGACTTGCTTGTTTTCAAAATTGTCTTGAAAAATTTCTTTATTAATGCTGATTAAGAAAGTAATTTCAACAGAAAATAGTGAGAAATTTTCCAGGCACTTTTCTTAAGAGAAAAAAGTGTTTTCACTGTTTGTTTTATTGTTGAAGGAGACAAAACAGAAAGCTTTTTTTCTAACAGAAGTAGGTGATTTCAAACCAAAAGGTCTGATTTGTTTTTTGAAGGACTAAAACACAACAAAAAATCTTTTCCTGTGTCTCTGTCTTATGATCTGGGCAAACAAGAAATGAAATTATATTGCATCTGAGATATCTTATTGGAAAGAAACTCATTCTTTCCTCTAGAAAAATGGCATTGTCATGGAGACAAATCAGTTCTCCATTTTTTTTTTTATCATAAGCCTCAATGACAGCAAAAGCCCAGGTAAGAATTATGGCATTCATGGCAATAAAATATGTACGTCTTTCACAAGAAATAATAATGATAAAAAAAAAATACAGATTTTTTTCTCTATTATCTTTCAGATAGTTTTATGTGATGTTACACAGTATTTCCTTGTGATTACTGAGAAAGAATCCCTCTTCTGAATATTGGATAGATGTAGTTTTTAATGTTATATTTGTAAGTTTTAGAAAATTATGAGTTTATTTTATGTTTTGCTTTATTCATTCTCTTATACATCTATCAAATTTCAGTATATCAAGTTTCTTATACATCTATCAATTTTAACTAGATTTTTAATATCCTCAGTTTCAAAAAGTACAAAGGCATGATGAAATTTAAGTTCTTCTAATTTGCTTTTAAATAACTTAATTAGAGCTTGAGATAATGTAGTAGTTCTGAAATTTTATGATTCTTAACTGAGCCCCCCTGTTCTCCATACAGATAAATGTTTTGACAAGTTTTATGATGGTTTTCACTCATATGCAATGTGTTTTGTCCTTCTGAATTTGTTGTCAGACTGCTAAATAATACTCATCTAATTGGTGACATCAGTGGTATAAAGTCATGTTGGAGTCATGTTGAGTTGTGAACATTACCAATTATTATTCTTGTTTTATATTTATTTTATATCATGCCTAGGGAAACAATCAAATGACAAAGTGTGCAATAAAGGTAAATTACTATGAGATCACAGAGGTTGTCCCTCAAGGGGGTAAAAAGTCTGTGCTGACTCCGTAATTTACAAACATGTATCACTAGAGGAGTTAATTAGGATGAGTTCCAAAATATTAGGAGTATTTCCTCAAATAATAACAATGCAAGAGTGGATGTGGCTTAGAAAACATTAAACTGACAAGGACTATTGGTGATGATTTTGGATGAATGGAAAAATGAATTAAAAGTCTGTAGCAACTAATAAAGTCATTATTGTACCTTTTTTGATTCTTTTTTCCCCCTTCTAATTCCAATGTCCAAAATAGCTTTATCAAACATAATGTCCTTGTTCTGTGTTGGGAAAGAGTTGACCTTTTAATATTCCACTGAATGAACATAAATATTGGGAAGAAAAAGAGCTACTAATGATCACATTTAGCTCAAAAGCCTGCCTGGAAATGTAAAAAAAAATCTAACCATTAGATTAGAAATTAGAGTTTAAAATAGCATTTCTTAAGGGCTACAGAGTAAACGGTACTAAGCCTAACATGACTGCCCCCCTAATAATTAAAACTGTAAGTTCAAAAGTAATTTTTTCCCTATTATGGGATTCCTAGAGCTCCAGCACAGGTAGCATTTCTGTATAAAATCATCAAACAAGTAATGATTTAAAATCAGAATATACTCTCCTTCATAACATTAATGATATAATTCATAATTTATTACATTTAACTACCATATGGAAAAGCCTTTAAATGATAGCAGTAAAATCAGCCTCTCAGAGTGCCACAATGGAAAGCATTTGTTTATCATATTTCATTTTTTTCATATTTCTTTCTCTTGCTTTGACATTATATAAAGATTAATTTTTAATTATTTCCCAAGTTGATTAATTCAAGTCCAAGTTCATTAAAAATGTTCCTTGAATTTTAAAGCAGATCTTGAACTCTTGGTGCTTTGTTCTGTAGAAGCTTCTAGGTACTGAACTTATATACTTGAAAGTAATGAGAGTTAATCATAATGGTGTTGTGCGTCTTGCCTTTAAGTAGCTTCTGGTTAATTTAGACAACTCTGGGACACTGGAGTATAATGAACAAAAAATGACATCCAAACAGTACAGCACCATGCAATTTCAACAAGCTTTCATAAATAAGCAACTATTGCAGATTTACTCTTTTATTTAATTAATGGGCTATGCATGCCTGGAATGACTAGCCTTTCACATTTTCTTTCTGTTAGTTTTCTAATATGATATTCAAGATGAAAATACAGTATACATCTTATTATGAATGTTTTGCCTTTAGGGAAAAAAAAAATTGCAGGCATTTTGATCAAATTTATCAAGTAGAAATGAAAGACACTTGTTTGTAACACAAGAAAACTCTATTCCAAAACTAAGCAGCCATTAACACTGCACATATTTCTTCTGTTTCTTGTCTTTAAGAGCAACCAGTACTAACAAAATAAATGTCCTTCATTCATTTTAAGTCAGCAAAAAGACAGTGTATTCTCATGGCTTAGTCTATAACTTGCTGAGGAGATAATCTTAGTTTAATTCTTTGCTGTGCTATGGATTCTCTCTGTTATCTGGTGTAAATTGTCTAGACATTTAAGAGCAAATGCTTAATAATGCAGATTTTAGCCTTTGATAACTGCTTTGGGAATAAGATGCATGACAATTATCTAGTCTGTTCAGTGACACAGTTTCCCCAAGTTTTTGACATAAAAGGATGCTGCTCATCTCAGCCCCTTTCCCAGTCTTTCTGTGTGGGAATGCAAACTGCAAGGTCTTTGTAATCCCCCACAGGCAATACAAGCCTGTTCTGCCTTCATTCTGAGATAACTAGAAGTGCTGCTATTTTTGTATGCATAGTGTTTAGACCCTGCCACAGAGAAGGATTTGCTAACATCAGCTAAGTACTGCAGCAGCTACTCTTTAAGTAGTTGTTGGAGAAATTGGTGCATACGGCTGGCTATCTTATGTCTGCCCTCTGAAAGCATCCTGTCAAAGGTATGGGTCACAATACTGCACATTTTCATAGCCCAAACACTTTTTTTAACAGCCTAGACACATATTGATGTGTGTGTATATATATCTTTACCTTTGTGTGTGTCTGTGTGTGTCACAAAATTCCAAAACATAAAGCGAACCTGCAAACTTTACTGAAAGTGAACTCCTCAAATAAATTCAAATGCCTTTTTTTTTAATCTTAGAGTTTTTCACTGAAAGGTAGTACCATTGTTTTAAGTTCATTTATTTCAGCAGCAACTTATAATTATTACCTGGCACATTCTCAGACAAAATATTTCCAGATTTTCTCTCTGTTTTGCAAGAAAAGAAACTATCTTCTAATCTGAAATTTATGTTCATTGGAGAGGAAAGGAGACTGGGAAAAGAACAATTCCTTGTGACAGCAATAGGGTTGGCAATCTCATGTAATGTCAGCGTTGTGCTGTGTACACAGCTGGTTGTGATCACTGATAAATAGAATAAAGTGCTCATGACTGTTCTGCAGTGCTTAACTGATTTTTGTGTCACCAGCTGGTTTATACCCATCCTATTATGCTTTGCAGTCACCCATTCTTTCAACCTTTTTTTTTTTTTTTTTTTTTTTGCTATTACAAGCAGCTACTTCATTTGTAACATTCAGCAATTAAATAACTCTGTATAAATCAGAATACATAGTCTTTTTCAGAAGCTGTTTTAACAGCTTCACTGTTTCTTTTGAGCAGGGTGGAGGCTGTCCTTTGGTTGCAATAATAGGAGCAGAAATTATGAGCACCTCTGTTTAAACTTTTATGAGTAGGCATTTGAGACCAGAATGTGTTTAATTAAATTCTTTATAGATGGATATATGAGAATAATCTTGCCCAGGAAATATTTATTTATCTCCGAAGAAAAAGATGCTTAATCAACTTGCGAATGAGTAAAATATTACCCTTGCACATCAACTTCACCTCATATGTCTAAACTGAAACTGAATCACAAATTTCTTGTACTCTGGTACCCCAGACTGAACTTTATTAAACATCATTATAGTACAAGAGATACAGCAATCTTTCAAAAACAGATTTGATGTGCATCACCATCCACCTAGATATAATGTTTTCCTCTAAAAATATCTCCGTGAAGGGAATATTATCAGTTAGAATAAGTAAATAAGAATATTTTTTTTCTCTTTTCTGTGTAATCTGCAGAGGTTCCCTTGCCTCAATTGGTCAACAGTTCTATGAGATGCCAGACATATTGAGTAATTCCTAATCTTCATGCTCATGCTTATATTTAGTATTTGATTTTCAAGATTTCAAATCTCTGAAAGGATTTTCTGTTTTGTCCCCCACATCCTTCCTTCCTATTAGGTGCAATTTTCTCCTACAGCACAGCAACAAGAACTTTGGAAATTACTGAAAATATACATATTTTGGTAATAACTTTAATAATTGTTTATATAATTTAACTTTATATTAAATATACAAATTAAATACTGAAAAATAATTATATGTAATTAACCTATTTGATTTGTAATCCTTTCTGTAAACATCATTGATAGAAAAATTGCATCAATACTTAGAGCTGCTTTACATTAGTATAATTTTCTTGACATCGCTGGGTCTTGAATTTTAGAAATATTACTCACCTTTCTAGAAAGTAAGAATATTGAATTTCAAAGCTTATATGTCTTATGAAAATTGTGATTATTAAAAGTCAATTTTATGAAGCTTTGGTCAAATTAAATTATTTGTTGACAGGTCTTTCATTCCTACAGTGTTGCAATTCTGGATTCTTGTGACAGAAGTGAAGGTTGGTCTATGGTAGACATTGCTGAATTTAAAGTACTCTCTATTATCTCCTACTGAACAAAGAAAATACTGCTATAATTTTGTTAACAAGCAGTTAATTCTGGAAATATTTTATTTGAGGGGGTTTTGGGTGACTTTGCACCTCTTGTTGCAGAAGTGCTTCAAAGTTGCTAGGTCAAGAGGAGTATCCCAGTCAAAGTTTGCACCCACATCAATATGCACAAGATCTTGTTTCTCCTGGTTTCTGTGAAGACAAACCCCAGGCATGTAGAGCTTATAATATTATTTACTCTAATAAGGCCTTAAATTTGATTACAAGGAATTCAGGAATTTGAGTCAAGTTTCAAATAATAATAATAATAATAATCAAACCCTTCCTTCAAATCCTAGTAGTTTCAAGGAGGGTTTTGTCTTTGTTTTCAAAGTCTGTGGTTTGTACTTGTCCCTTACTTATCAAATTTTGAATGGATCTAAGGGCAGTGAGATTATTTATGGATGTAAGGACTGTCTGAAGCTTGCACTGCTGGGATATGCAGAGACAATATCTTTTGTTCTGTAATAACTCAGGTTCTTTTAACTTGTTACATAAATTCTTAGCTACTTGACTGTATCTAACAGACAAGCATCATCTCTATGTATGCAAATGAAGACATATTTTTCATATGTACTGTCTTCTCCAGATAATATTGGTGTATGGAAAGAGAAGTATTTCAAGAAAGATATAAAAATAGGATAGATATAAAGTTAACCCTCCAAGAAAATCTGGTGAATTGAAAGACTGAATTCTTCCAATTCTTTATATAAATTCAAAAATTTTATGTCACCTCATGACAAAACCTATGACTCTTATGCTTTCCTAGAAATTAGTTTTAGATATATGTTGGATATTGTTTATTCATTGTCACTCTGTTAACTAATTCTACTCAAAATTTTCATTTATACTTGCTGATATACAAACCAGCAAATATTAATCTGACCTTATGTTGCTGAAGTTACTTTATTTTCTGGTATGTATATCCAACAACACATGAAAATGTATTTTTTCCCTAATGGTACAGAATTTAAGGTTTCTATTTGATAGAGATTTAGGAAAAAAATAAAATTAAACAGATTATTGTGGGTTATTTGTGTATTTTATTTTATTTTAAACACCAGATATTAGTACCTCCTTGCTTAGTAAGAGAAATATATTTGCAACTTATTTCTTGAGGGTACTTTCCAATTCCTATTAGGTTTAATAACCAGATTTCCATGTATTTAAATGATAAGAGGTCACTTCTAATAACAGTTTTTATAGGTATGTGCCCAAGGAACCAAGTTAGTTAAAACTGATTTACTGTCTTTTAATATCTCAGCTTGAAAATCCCAAGAAAATGGTCGCATGCCCTTCAAAATGTTTTTCTGGAAATTTTAAATGCTAGACCATTTGAAATGTTTTATCTTTAAGACTGAAATAATCTAGAAGAATGTACTTGAGTAATATATAAGAAATTTCCTTAAGTTTAAAACCAAGGAGAGTACATACTTATGGAGGAAAAAAAATATTCTATGATATATTCTGAAAATAACCTCTTCATTAGTTACATGAAAGGGACCTACAGGAAGGCTGGAGATTGACTTTTTACAAGAGCATTGTGAGAGATTGGAAGGAGAGTGGGAGGCAGATAGATTCCAACCAATGCAGGAGGAACAGATGATGCCCCATCAGCCTTTGACCGTGTTGTTGCTATTTATTGCAAAATTTAAGGCTAGAGACTGAGAAAACAAATTCTTGGCATCACCCCCAAAGATTGAGTTGGGGGAGGGTGGTGAGTCCAATTATCCTGAATGGCTCCCTAGGAATAAAGTGGGAAATAAATGGAAATTCGGTTCCCTGTAGGATCCACGACGCTTTGCAAAATGGTCCTGCACTGCCGCCTTCTGGCGGTAGCGGGTATAGCGCCTTGCCAGCCTCTAGAGGCCAGGAACGGAACTGCCAAAGTCGTTGGGAATTGGAGGTCACAGATGCCTGTGGCAGAAAACACAAACTATGACCAGATGGAAAGTTCTTTATTTTTAAGACCAGTCTAAGTGGGACTAAGTTTTCTTTTTCCCTCCTCCCACAGGTACTCCAAAAGAAGTGGGGTTCCATTAGAAGATGAACACTCTTTACATGTTTTTATCTTAGAAAGTTTTAAGGTATTTATGTTCATATATGTTTAATATAAGTTTGTTACAAGCAATGTTTTAAAATGTTCGTTTTTTTCTCTCTGGTTGGTACAGTCGGTAGAAAATATTCTGTGTCACTGGTTAAGAAAACTGCAGAGGTGTTGGGGGTTTGTGTGCAAAGGGACAAGGGAATAGAAGATAAGACAGGAGAACCTCAGCAACCAGTTAGCACAGATCTCTGAATTTATAACAAGAAGTCTGAATCCTGAGCCTAATTTCCTCTTCTGGGGAAGAATCTCAAAACACAGGCTATATTCAATGTCATTCTGAAGGACAGCACCTCATAACTGTCCTAGAAATTAAATTTCAAAATGTGATCAAACTGTATTTTCATTGTCAACTCCTGCTCATTCAAATGACTATTCACTTTTCAGGTCATATTGCTATTTACATAATTGGCTGAAGCTAATATATACTAGTCAGAAATATTTTGATACACTGCATTTTCTTCCTTTATGACTCATGCTTCATGCCTTGATATTTATCACAGATTGAGCTGCACACTATAACTGTTGAGCTTGTGCCTATTTTACTGATTAAACTGAATATTTTAGTAACAGAATTTACATATACACTGATTGCCCTGTGCTCTTGCATTTTTTTTATGAGAGGAAAAAATCTACACGGTGTTACTTTCATGTCTTTCTATAATCTATGCTGTCTCCCTGATGTACATGTAGTTAAAACATGTTCAAATTATTTACAGACTTTCTCATTTGCCAGGACTTAGATACAGTGCATATAATTCCAGAATTTAAATCTTTTAGGAAGGTGCACAGATTAAAATATTTCTCTTAAAAATAAACCAGTAAATTCCTCACTATGATGAAAGAGCAGCCATGTTTGAAAAACTGTCCAAGCAAACACAAGATCTACAGTTATAAGAATCATATTTTCTGTAATATGGTTAAATTAAAGACAATACTGTGGATGTAATAGAAATGTGGTTTTGGTTGCTATGTAAAGCAAGCATCACTTTCCTCTGTTATAAATTTATACTTTGATGTTTGTTACTGATTTCACAGTGAAATGCATTTTCACTATGAAAGCAGGTCACTGGAATGTAAAACTATTTTTATATTAACTTTGAATTAATTTCTGTTTTGACTTTCACCCTTTATATTCTTCTGTGTGACTGTGAACATGAACATGCTTTTGATCCTATTTATGCCTTCATATGAAGTATTTTACTGAGCATAAATACTCCAAATAGGATTTTTTTTTTTCCCTGCTCATTTGTATATATACCAAATGGCGATGTAAATGAGCCAGGAAAGATAGTCCTGCATCATTTTCTGAATATGAGTGTATTGAGTAGTCAGTCCTAGGGCACAAGGCAGTGTAACTTTTGGGGATGTAAGAGGCTGAGGATTCTTTAGAACTATAACATTTTGTTTGGGACAAGACATATTTTCACTCTCACAGGAAGTCCCTGGTCCTGCGTTTTATTTCATAGAAGAGGCATAACCTCAGTGGACTTGTAAGTGAAATTGTCAAACCTAAACCAAAAATGGCCTCAAATCTAAGTGCTTGCATGTCACATTTAGGCATTACTGAGCCTTTGTTTAACAGGACTAGTAATTTAGTAAAAGTGTATTTGGTCTATAATGAAACTTCTCACTATGTTGTATCTTAGTTTAAAATAAAGAAACCAAATGGAAGATATGGATGTAATATTTCTCATTCCCTCCTAGTCTTTGGGGGCAAGTTTCCATACCAGCTTTTTCCTACCCAGGTCAGAGCATTAACTTGAATACCAACATTCTGTAGCTATGAAAACACTTGGAATATACGGACTGTATGTGTGACTGTGAAACTGCTTTGTAACTTCTCCTTCTATGTGGATTCCAGGTACCAGGTGCAGACCAAAGTGTTATTATTTATGTACTGAGAAGAAGTTGATTATTTTCTTAAAAGGTATGGAGACGTAAGCTTTCAAATCTTTCTCTTTTGTATGAATATGAATTATTAGAACACACTGCATTAGAATCAATACTTTAAAAATCATACAAACAGGGAATGCACCAGGACTGGAGCATTAGACTGACTCAGGAAGATATGAGCCAGGAATACCTATAATCAAATTAATATTAGCAGTGATGCATTTAAAACCTCAGCAGCTACCCTTTGTTGGAATATCAATGTGCAGTGAAGAAACAGTGAGAAGTGTGAATTGAAAGATATGAATTGAAAGCTATCTGACTTTTTGAAAGGGTCAGCAGCAGCACCAAATGTAGTTGGAGGACAGTGACTAGTGATGAATCCCAGAGGCTAATAATGAATCTGGTCCTCTTTACCCTGTTCATTAAAGATTTGGATAATGAGGCAGAAAGTTTGCAGGCTGAACTGAGGGGAGTATCTGAGACACCAAAGGGGTGTACTTCCCTCCACAGGGACCTGAGGAAGCTGGAGAAGTGGGCTGATAGAAATCTCATTAAGTTCAACAAGCAGAAGTGCAAAGTCCTGCACATGGGGAGGTCTTCTAGCTCGAAAGAAGTTTGGCAGAAAAGGACCTGGAAGTCCCACTGGATAACAAGGTAGAGCAAAAACTAGCAATGTGGTCATTACAAAATGGACTACATTAGGGAGAGTATTGCTGGAAGTTTGAAGGAAGTGATCCTTCCTCTGTTCTTAGGTGCTGCTCCAGGTGCTGCTGAGGCTACACCTGGAGTGCTGTGTCCAGTTCTGGGCTCCTCTGGGAGACATGGACATACTGACTAGAGTCCAACAAAGGACCTTTCACATGAAGATGTGAAAGGGAATAGAACATCTCTCCAATGAAAGGCTGAGAGAGCTGTGATTGTCCAGTATGGAAGAGAGAAGGTCTTATTAATGTACATATGTACATAAATACTTGAAGGGTGCAAAGAAGAGGGAGCCAGGTTCTTACAATGGTTCCCAGTGACATAACCAGAAGAAATGGGAACAAATTGAAATACAGGGGGTACCAGGAAACACTTTTTTTTTTTTGTTTTTTTTTTGTTTTNTTGTTTTTTGTTTTTTTGTGAAGATGACCAAGCACTGCAATAGGGTTTCATGGGTGGTTGTGGAGTCTTGATCCTAGGAGACAGGAAAAAAAATCTAGACATTATCCTGGACAATCTGCTCCTAGTGGCCCTCCTTGAGCAAGGGGGTTAGACCAGATGACCTGCAGAGTTTCCTTGCCAACTTCAACCATTCTGTGATACTGTGAAAGTCATTCACAATTAAAATCTTGCTGTAATATTCACTATTGACATTATAAATGGCTAAACCAACAGCAAGCTGGATTAACAAAAAGAAACCCATATATAATTTGGATAGGTATTCATGACAACTCATTACTCTGTAATTCTTTAAGTTCACCATATTTAGGTGTAGCGTACTTGAAAAATTACATAAATACTGAAGGTCAATTTCTTAAGAAATATAAAAAATCTTTTTCTTTACAAAGAGGAGGGATTAAACAGTAAAGGAGGAAGAAGAATTTAGCTTTGGTATCCTTGTGAATCCATTATAACTATATATTTTGTGGGTTTTAAACACTACAATTGACATACTATAGGATGGTCCCAAAAAGACCCTAAAGGAGATAAATTGTACTGAAGTAATTTCTTCAGAGTTTGATCATACTTACTTCTAACTCACAGTAGTTCATCTCAAGACTCTAACCGCCTTATCTTTTCTTGTTGAAGGTCCTAATTGAGACATTAGGTTTTCTATCAGTAGGAAAAATCGCAGGAGAACGTAGTTTAGGGAAGCCAATGAAGATGGACAGAGAAAGAAGGAGATTTTTGTGAGTTCCTAAACCACCTGGAATTTGGAGGTGTTGAAGTACAAGCCTAGATTTGAAAGCTTCAAAGATCTTACAAAGTCCTGCTTTGCACATATAGCGACAGATATCCAATCAGCAGGGCTTTCTGACGTTATTTGAGCATGCTGCGCATGTAATGCCATGACAAACCAGTGAGATACAGGTAGGTGCAGGGTATTAAGAGGCTCTGCATTACTTTCATTAAGAGGTAAGTAGGTCTCATTTTTCTATATCTATTTTTTTTAATTCTAATTTATTAATATTTTTAATGGCTGTGAAGATAATTCTGTGTCTAAAAAAAGAAACAAGAGACCAGCATTATGCAAACGAACATGTATGTATTAGCACAAAAAACCTACAAAAATCTGAACAGTGCATTGGAGTTGCTTTAACAGTACAGTGAAAGATGAATGACTATATATCAAGTTTTAATGAATACCTGACTGAGGAAGCATATGAAAACAGTATGAGCAGAATTTAGAACAAAGCATTTTCTCAATAGGATATTAGTGATAAAAACTCTGCTGTCTTAAAATGAGACAGAGATGAAGCTTCATATTCAGCAGAACACAATACTGCCAATATGGACATCAAACCTTTTGTTTTTCAATTCCAACCCATAAAACATTACATTCAAGTAATAAAACCAGACCTGTTTTGAAAAGCTGTCCTCTGCCTTATCATAAATCTTTTGCTTGTATTGGTCCCAAAGTAACAAAGTTTGTAGTAAAAGTTTTAAGTACTTTTGGAATTGCTATTACAACCACAGTGAGTAGCCCTTATTTACAGAAGAAATCCCACTCTATGAATAATGGTGATGGGTATATTTCTATTGCTCAGATATGGAGTTAAGTTTTAATTAATTTGAGGTAGAATTTTAGTCAGAACATTTGCTATGTCTATGCTTTCAGAAGAAATATTGTCATGTTCTTGATCCGAGTAATGAGTAAAACTATGCCCTAGATTTTAAATTACTCAAGCCCACCCTTTCAGGGTTGATGTTTGCAGTTTGCCAACTGGAAATAGATGATGACTTATGCTGAGTCTTTGGCTGAGATTGGCATTTGTTTCGGAAAGTGATAAATGACACATGACTTTTTACTTGAAAAATTATTTTAATATTTTAGCCACCTAAGTGAGTAGTTCCATTGACAATCTCAATGTGAACATTCCCTACCACTTTAAGACAATTAGTACAGAGACAGACCCTGCATAAGTACACACAAAAAGAATCAGAGACCTGGAAGTGTCAGTAAACGGAAGACATCAAACAGAATGAGGTGTGTCAATCTACTCTGCACTGGTGCAGATTTATCTTGAATATTGTCTGCAGTTTGGGGTACCACAAAATAAAAAGGACATTAAGCTCTTAGAAATAATCCAAAGGTGGGTCACGAGAATTATGAAGAATCTGGACGGAAAGCTTTATAAAGAGCTGCTGTGGTCAGTTGGCTTCTTCAGCATGGAGGAGACTGAGAAGAGGTCTCTTTGCAGACTAAAACATCCTTGTGAGGGACAGATGAGGGGCACTTTGCTCTTGTGATCAGTGACAGGACTCGAGGAAACAGCATGACACTGAATCAGAGGAGTGGTTGGATATAAGGAAACAGTTCTTCACGCAGAAGAAGGACACTGGAACAGGCTCCCCAGGAAAGTGGTCACAGCACCAGCCTGACTGAGTGCAAGAAGCATTTGTACAATATTATTAGGCACATGGTGTGACTCTTGGGGATGGTCCTGCATAGGACCAGGAATTGGATTTGGTGATCCTGCTGGGTCCCTTTCAACTCAGCATGTTCTGTGATTCTGTGAAATCAGAAAGGTATTTCGTGTGGTAGAGTCCTTCTTGATGATCCTCTCAAAGTCAATCCAGAATAAAAGACAGAGGAATGAGTAGTTGTTCAACTAAGAATACAAGTTAATAGTATTTTAGTTTTACCTACAAAGGAAAACTCTCCATAGAATATTTCATCCACTACCATGGATTTCACACTCAGACAAGGATTTAAATTGGTTCTAAGCTCTCCAATTCTCATATTGTGTGAAATCAATTATGGTTTTTTGGGGTTTTTTTGGTTTTTTTTCTTACCGTTTTGAAGATAAATTTGTTTGGGGTTTTATTGTTACAGCTAGTGTGAAGTAGACATGAGCTTACTATTTCCAGCAGAGACAGGCTGAAGAAGGGAGGATAGACACTGTATCAATCCTATAATGATCATACTGTTCATTAAGCAAAATGCCCGTAGAGGCTTCAGCCTTCCTTTCCACCAGATACTGATGAGATTACTTAGAAACTATTCCAGTGTCTGGATTATTTTTTTTTTTTTGCTGGTAGAGAGGACATTAAATATCAACACAACTATATTCTGTAGCGATTATAAGCAAACTGAAAATGTGCATCTGCACTGAGAATGTGCTGCTCAACAGTGAAGAGGCTGGGTCTTTCAGATGATGTGCTATAGTTATGCTAAAAATACTGAGATACCATTTCTGAATGAAAGCTAGAGGAGAATCTGTGTGGTAAATATCATGTTTATAAAATTTTGGAATGAAAAAACCCACAATAACAAGGAAGAGAAGAAGTCTGAGAAATCACAGGGCTTTTTCTTTACACGTCTTTTGACATTCTCCACAATATCCAAGATATTATTTATGTTTTCTGTATTGTGTTTAATTTCATAGAAAACAGAGTCATGGACTTTATTTAAAAATTTTCTTGAAGATCCATAAAGATAAAACCAAAAATTATTTTATCCTTTAGGAAGGACTTAAGGTAAAATACCTTATTAGATACAATGCTATAGTTTCACGTAATATTGTCTCAGCATCTTTCTTTCCTCCTATGTCTCTTGCACCTGTTTCTCCTGTGTATTCATAAATATGCTGCTCCAGCATAGTATTTTTAAACCTCTAAAAATCTGTTGAGACTGCTGGTTTAGCAAGCTAAGGAAATAACAATAGATCTTTAAAAATATTTTAATTCATCAGACACTGTAACTCGTTGATTTTTTATGTGATTGCAGAGTATGATAAAAATGCATAGATTGTGTTTTTTCCTCACAATCCTCATTCATGGACTTATTGCAGTTGAAACTGTCTTCATCCTCAAAATTACCCATTCCCCCAAGGAATGTTCAGTCCCCAAGGACCAAAGGACCCTTGGGTGTTAAAGGACCTTTGTCCTGAGATTCCCAGAGAGTCAAGAAACCCTGGAGACATAAAGCTTCTTAGTGACCTGCAGAGAGGGCAGGGTGATTCTATACATCTGACCAGTGGAGTAATAACATAGTGCTTGATAAGCCTTTCACACTGGAACAAGCTACAGGAGCAGGTGCTTCAGGGTCTTGGATCTGCAAAAGCCAGATTTGTTAAAACTTCATTTGCTGAACCTGCTTTTTCTATCATAAGATTAATTGCTTCAACTAAACAGTGAAACAGAGCACTGTGCACCATGAACCATGTTACAGCTTGTTTGAAAGTTCATATTTACAGATTTTAAACTAAACAGAGTAGCCATGTTGATAACTCATTTATATATTTCCAATGTCTGTAAAATGAAGAAATAGAAGTGTTCTTTTTACACTGAAAATTAGAGTGAAGACTTTTGTTCCTTCTTTGCACAAGACATAGAACAGCATGATCTATTCCAAAATGCACGTAAACCCCGTTTTCCCATGAGGCTTTATCAGACCTCCTATGCTCAGCTCTCTATCCTTTCTGCTATAATGAGCATGCTATATTTTTTATCCAGTTATTTCTCTCCTGCTATCAAAAGCAGCGTTTCCCCTGCCACCCCTCCCCCCATCAGTCCCCTTCTCTTTTATTGACTATAGAGCAATTACACTGCTAGTGAAACCTAGGTAGGGATTCCATTTCAGATTAAGCTGTCTAAATGTCAGTGACTATATATTAGTCACATGGACCCTGGAATCTTGACCACATTGTAGTCAAAGCACAATACAGAAAAGGAGCCTGTGGAATGATTATGGGGATGAGCACTAATTGTATGACTCAGCAACTTAAATACACTGCAGTGTGTTAGGACATCCAAGACATCTGTGCTGTGCTGTCAGGCATGACACAAGATGCAGTAAGGACTTGAATGCTTTTGGAGCATCATCTGGATGGCACACGAGATCAGAGGACAACTTTAGGCATTTAGATTTGATTCTCATTCTTTATATTGTGAGGATTTTTCGTTTGCTTGTTTTGACTGATTCGACTGTTTTGTTCTGTTTTGCTTTCCCACTAGGTTTGTACTCTGTCTCACAGGCATGTGCATTAGCGGGTTGTAAGGCTCCGCGTGGATGTAAAACAAGGGCACCACTACCTCTCCCAGAAAAGGTGTAAATAAGTGGGGGAACTCACACTCCCAGGGAAGGAGGATGTGCATCTTCATGCCCTGGGAAATGTGAAACTGTAGGTATATGTGGGAATTAGAATGCTTTGCTATTAGTTATAAAAAGGTACTTAAAAATTTATAGGGGCTTAACTGACTTTTTTTGAGTGTCTCGTATGTAATGTATGGCTGCTATCGACCTTGAACCCTTTGACAGCTGGTGTCATTATCAAATCAAAAATCTACTTTAATGCCTGATTTGGTTTACAACAGGTGCAACAAACAGTTTGCTGCTGTGACACACTCCAGCAAGCTGCCTATAGATCACCAAAACCCTTGCCCAAATCAATAGAGTGCCACAATTTGGCAGATACTATTACGAGGAGACTGCAGTTTTGTAAATCTATTTTTTTTTTATGTCATTAAAACACGGTATCACAACAGTGCACATAATCATACAAAAATGTAGGTTGAAATATATCTCTGAAAGTCACCTAGTCCAGTGTTCCACTGTTGTAGATCTACCCTCAAAACTGATTTCAAACTGTTCAGGACTTTATCCAAAGAATTTCTTAGGATGGAGGTTCCATATCCTCTTTGGAAAACTTGTTTCAGTGTTTAGCCACTCTTATTGTTAAGTACTGCTTCATTGTTGTCTCTGTGATTTTCCATGCTGCAGCTTGTGACAATGTGGTTTCTTCTGGAAGCCTATAATAAGAGTAGAAGAATATGGCTGTCTTCTGAAAAACCTCTCTAGATGGTGGAAGACTAAATACTCCAATTGACCTTTTTCTTATTTTCCTTTTTTTCCTTTTTTTTCCCCCTTTTTTCCTTTTTTCCCCTTTTTTCCTTTTTTTCCCCTTTTTTCCTTTTTTTTTTCTTTTAATATATATATATTTTTCCACTTTTTCCACTTTTTTCTTCCAATTTTTTTCACTATTTTTCTCTCTGCATTCCCCAACTGAAAAAAAACAGACCTTAACCTCTTGTGCTCTGGTTCCTTCATCTCTTTCCCAAATGAAGGAAGCCAAAACTGCAACAGGAGTGACAGAATAGATAAATTGGTTTTCTTATTTCGGTGCTATACTTATTATTTCAACAAAGCTATTAGTATAAATTCTTGCATAAATCTTTTTTCTCCCTTTTCTCCAAAATACTGTGAAGTAATTTGACAATATGGCTTTGACTCATATACGAAAAGGGATTTGACCCGTACAAAGGCTAAGAAGTATAAAGGATGCATTACTTGACTTTTGAGTGGCAGTATCAAACAATATATTATAGTATGTTGAAAAGAAGAATCTGAAGGCTAAAAAGGTCTACTTCAAAAACAATAGTTCTTTATTGTTTTAAAGTCAAGGTTAGTATGATCTCAGTGTATTAAAATGGTTTCTTTTTTAGTGAATATAATATTTATTAAATAATTTTAAAACAAGAAGATTAAACCAATTATTTTTTTTGTCACAGATTTTCACAAAAGAGTAGAAACCTCAGAAAATGTATTAAAAAAAAGCTTTTATGCTGAAAATGGTAGCTCCCTCCACTTCTTTCAACACTTGATCATTATGTACCCTTTTAGATATGTCTGTCTAAAATACTGTTGGTGCCATTTATCATTATGTGATGTGTCTACCAAATAAAAATGACCCTCTGCAGAAAGAGATCACATCAAGAATTGATGCCACATTGGGAGGCTCTGTCTCCAACCTTTCAGGAAAACTAATAAACCACCTTAAACCACCTAATGCAGGACACCTTCAGCATAATTGACTTTGAGTACAAATTTAAAGGATACTTCAGGTTAGTAAGTAAAGGAATTATCCTTTTTTGTTTTTTTTTTTCCCCCCTCTAAAATAAGAAATTGAAGAAAATAGTAATCTAATCACCGTAGATCAGGCTAAAAATTTATACTGGAATAAAAACATCAGACTTCTTTGCATTCAAAGGTAAATTAAAAAAAAATATACTGGTTAGAAGTTTTATAACTTTAGCAGGTATTTTTAGCTGAGTTGACAACTTTAATAATATTTCAGAACAACAAAAGCCCAGTATTTTAAGACATTGGGTAACTCCATTTCTCACTGAAGTCAGCAGGAAGTAATGATGCTCAAAAAATTTACAAATTCCGTTTCCAATACAAAGGTAGCAGCATGATCTCATACAAAAAGATTATTTTTATATCTACAACCACTGATGTTTCAGTGGTTGTAGATATAAAATATAGTAGATATAGTATTTTATGTAGATATAGTTTCAAGTGACCACGCAAGTTCTACATAATTCTGTCTTACGGTTTGAATGAATGAATATAAATCTTAATTTAAATTTGCTTGTTTGGATCTGATTCTGCTTAAAAAACCCCACATCTTTCTTTAATTCTAGGTTAAAGCTTAACCCTGCAATAATCATGATAAGCCAGTCAATAACATTAACTCTTGGATCAGATTCACTGACACTCCACAGAAAATTTGTAATGGCTCAGTGCAAAGAAGTCATAAAGCTGATTCATTAAGTTCCTGAGGATTCCCTATAGAGCTGCTGTAATGGTGTATATTTTGGTCTTGTGCCCAGAGAAGGTTCCCTTATAAAATGGGGTTAGTCAAAGATCTCTTTCTGCCAGAATAAGCCTATAGGCTGTGAGCAAAAGCACAAAAATAACCTTAACATGGGTGACATTATATTCATGACTGGATTGAACTACAGCCAAATCTCTTCTGAGAAAATGAGAAAGGCATCCAGTTACCCCTCAGGCTCAGCAAAACAAGGTTAGAAGATCTTGTGACGTAAGTGGATGTGATAATTTTATGTATTCTTTTAAATTATGTGAGAACTTAAAAGAATTGAAATGGCAAAACATGCTTGTCGTGATGAATCTAAGGTCTAATATATAAAATCTTAATAAAGTATCCAAAATGCTTGTAACCTGTATTAGTGCAATAGCTGCTGCTTGTACTTTATCCTCAAAACTAAAGCTTTAGTATATTCATTCATTAATTAATATCTTAAAGAACAATCTTATTATTGTCTTTGAAATATAAGTATAAAAGATATTATCACTTCTTCTGGCTTCACTGATTTAAATTTTCACTTCATAGATTTCAAAGAGTTTTTTACCTGCTTTCATTTCCTTCTGTGTCCTTCAATATTTCCATTAACAGATCTGAGAACATTAGTCTGGTGGGTTTTATTTTCTTTTTTCCAGTGTTTTATTTTTTTTTTTAATGTTATTTTTCCTTTGTTTCAGTTTTTGTCCCCTGTCCCAGTTCAGACTGAAGTTTATTCAACTTTGACTATATATTTAGATTTCTTTTTTTCTATTTCATGCATCATTCCTACTCCAAACATTTTGTGTATTAATGCACAAACATAAACATAGAAATAAATTTTTAATAATTTCTATAGATTTGAATTAGATTCTCCTTGTCATATTTATGAGATAGCAGGCTCACTCTGACTACCTTTGTTTCTGTTATACATCTAAGCTAAAACTTTAAATTCCATCTGCAATAATGGCAAAAGGTAAACATTTCCACAAAATTACTGTTTAATTTAAATTGTCAAGGAATAACACTCTATACAAACAATAATCAGCTTTTTAAAGTTTTGTTAACTTCCCTTCCTTGCCAAAGTAGCTTTGTGATTAATTTTCCCAATTTACAAGGGATCTATTTATAACTGACAAGAATTTTTCCTCCTGAACAGGAATACATTCACTTGTTGCCTTAATAGAACAGCTCATACAAGCTCCTTGCTCTCAGCTGAAAGTCTGGAAATTTCTTGTGAGTAAACAAATATTTTATTGCTTTGAAGTGTTATTTGCAATTGGTGAGTGATGCTTCTTTTTATGAGTTTTTGGTTGTTTTGCTGTTTTGTTTTGTTTTGTTTTTTGGGGTTTTTTTTCCCAGATGTTAAACTAGGTTTTGATTCAGCTCTTGCTGGCCCAGACTTTGAATGAAAGTTCTAATTACTGTGAATTTTAAAACCCTTCTGGTGTGTCAGTTTCAAAGCTATGAAGCACAGCAAAAGTGTTATCATCTTCTTTGTTTCTTGTTCCTTTCTTTTTCAAAAGGGAGATTGTTTAGAAGATGAAAAACAAGAGTATTCAAAGTTGCTTCAGATTGTGGCATAGTCGATATCAACAACCAAGTGCATGGAAGAAATGTATTGCCAAATCATATGTTTTGTTCTTAGAATACTGATAAAATCTGCTGAAAATGTTGCAGTAGTATTGATAATACTTTGGGGAACTGGAAAGTTCCACTAACCATGTAAATATCTGTAGGCATACAGAGATCGTGCTACTAGATCAAACCATTGAATTAATAGTCCAACAGTAACAGGTTGTAGCAAATATGAAGTGGACTAAAATCAAGTGACTGTATGTGTAAATTTCAAAAATAAATTTATTTGTTAATACTGGATAGTTTATAGCTGCAACTTGTCTACATTAATGCAACCAGGCTTGCTATTTCACTTGTTAAACAAGAGATGAACGTTGCATGCTTGAGACAGAGATGCTCAGCCTCAGAGCAGCAATTGGCTCTGGGCTCAGCCCCTTGCTTTCCTCTTGAAGGACTGTGAATAGGTATTTCTTAAGACTTGGAGCATGAAATGGAAAAGAAGGAAACTATTTTCTTCTTGGATTAAATAATATATGTATAATTATAATATATAATTATTTATCCTCTGGGATAAATAATGATATATATTTTCCTCTGAAAAGATGTACCGTGTTGAAATAGCCTGGATAAACTAATATTCTCAAAAACCAGATCTATCTGTCCTTTTTACTTTTACCGTTTAGAAATGTGGAACAAACTTGGAACTGCAGTGGTATGATTTTTCACAGCACTTTGTGGCTACTTTGTTCTGTACCTTGTCGGTATTTTGCTTCATTAAGTTACATTAATCCCTGTTTCCGAGCCATTCTGTTGGTCTCTACTAGATAATTTCTCAATTTCTCCCTATAAAAACTGAACTGAAAATACATATTTTCATTATCTTGGAAAGAAATTTTATTTTGAATCAGAAATAACTGATCTTGAAATTGGTAAGGTTCCTTGATTTTACAAAGAACAAACCCTTCCTTATGTCCAGATGTAAACTGGTCTCTGCCTGAGAGTGATGAAGACAGGACCCTTCCCTCTTTACCCTCTCACTGTAGTGATATACTATTATTAACTGTTATAAGAGGTTTTAGTCTGAAACAGATGGGACTCAGAGGTCCCTTCTGCTTTTGGTAATGTTGTTTCATAATTATTCAATTAAGGTCTTTTGCAATTGGTGAGGAATACATTCAGTGCCAGTAGGTTGGGGTGCCGCTGCAGTTCAAGGTGCAGTTTGAGCTCTGGGTGTTGGAGCCCCAGCCAAGAGGCCATGAACTGCTGACCCTTTGCAGAACAAAGGGCACAGGGACATGTGTCCCAGCCAGGTGACCGGACACTCGGGGACATGGCAGGAGCTGAGGACTCAGCTAGAAGACCCCAGACTTTACTGAGCACAGACTGTGAGGGTATGAAAGCCCAGGGAGTCCTTTGTTCAGGGTCTGTACTCAGAGCCACCAGCTTGGCCTGTTATTCTGTGATTGCGCCATGATTAAATTATTTTAGGGATCCAGAAATGTGACATTCTGCTATGGAAATCCAAGGGTTGAGCCAGTATGAAAACCTGGTCTGACTGTGGGAGAGTGGGGTGTGTAGGACATCACAATGGGCTTATGTCATCTCCCTGAAGCTGCCCATCGTCTTTGGTATCAGCAGTGAAAGTCTCTGATGGTGGGAGTGTGACAGCCAGAGTGGCTTCTGGATGGTCAGACAGGGAAGTTTCCTTAACACAGAGCCATCTAAAAGCTTCATTGAGCTTTTATAATGCACCTCATTTATGATGTGCTTTCTTTGCTGGGAAGATTGACAGGCAGAAATAGGATCTCCAACCCAACACAATGAATCTGCGGTAGAGTTGGTCTGTTCCCATTCTATATAGGTGCTCTCAGACTGTACTGTTTATTACTAAATAGGTGAGCTGGTCTAGGATCCTTCTTATTTTCACTTCATTTATAAACCTTAAGCCAATCTGCAGATCCCCTGCTCTTTGAGGTAAAATGCTTCCTGCTAATCCTTTTGGTGGTCTTCATTCATATTGTTATGTATTTGTTATGATATTTTCCAATGAAATTTTATAGAATGACAATCACCATCTTAACAATTGCAATGATTTTTAGGGAAATTAAACTTTGAGTTGATCTTAACTTTATTAACATTTAACATTTAATATTAGTATTTAATCAGGCTTGCTTTCTATTAAGCAGTTTTCAAATAAGGGAGGGAATTAGATCACTCTTTTTAACTTGCAAATAGCACTTAGTTACCTCCTGTAGTTCAAGAAAAAGCAGCAGATATTTTGAAGACAGTGTGCCTTTGATGAAAGTAGCAATTGAAATTTTGCTGATTGTACCTCACAGGTACAAATTCAACACTTGGAAGCCAGAGCTATCTTGCAAATGTAAGACTAGGTAACATTTGTCATGGTATGTCTCAATCCAGTTCAGTTTGTTGTATTTCAGTTACACATCACTGTAGATGATTTTTAGCTATAAAGTAATGTATAATGATTTGAAATTATTTGGGAAGTGGTTTTACAGTAAAAACATTTTCTTTTATCATACATTGTTAGACAATATGAAAATGTGCAGCACATTAATGATGAAAAACCAGCATTGTACTTCCTCCCACTCAGGCATTCACTGGTTTTCCAGGTAGAGAGGAGCCTTAGGCCACCTTCAAGGAATACTGGCTTCAGGCATTTCTCATGTTATTGTCTTCTGTTTGACAGTGAGCTATACGAAGCCTGAATGTCATGAAAATTATAAATATTGTAGCTATTTATAGTTTTTATATCCTTTCTTTTCCACTTGAAAGGCATCACTGTGTTTATTATAGGTTGTGAACTGAAAAGCAATGACTAAAGCAGATACTAGCAAAACCAAAATATAAACTCCAGTTTTTCACCTAAACTCTTTCTGGAACTTAACACTCAACAAATCTTGAATAAAAGCATTAACAGTTCCTCTACTTTAAAAACCACAGGAAGAAAAAATTAATGGTAAAACTGTTCCTTAACAGTGCTCAGACAGGCAGGAAAACTTACTGAGATATTTTCATCCTAAAAACACATTCATTGGAAGACCTATGTTTATATATACAAAGCAACAACAAAAATTAGAAAAAAATTTATGACCTGGAAAATTTGAATTAGACTTGAAAGTTGATTGCTGATTATTTCTCAGCGAGAAGAGCAAAATCAGTGTTGCATATTTAGATAATGTGTGCTAGATTATTTTGTTCTGTTATTTTTAAAAGGGAAGGTAAAAGACTTCAAATTTGAGAAAAGAAGAACATCTTTTACATTTTCAGTCAACCTGAATGTAAATGGCCTGCTATGCTGGATGCTATGACATGGCAAAGCTCTCTGATTTTATATAAGTTTTTTAAAACAAGCATAATTTCAAATACAAAGTACCATTTTGAATATAATTGCAAAACTGTGGAATGCAGGTTTGAAAAAAATATAATAATCTTAAAACACAAGAGGACTGATTTGTGTATTGTGCTGTCAAAGGAATTCAAAAACTAAATGGCTGTAAAGAAAACATAAATGTAAATGTATGTAATGAGAAGATTCATCTGTTGGGATAGTAAAGGAATATCTTCTTTTTTAGGATTGTTTAGATATTGGATTTTAGGAAAATAAATTAAGATAACAAAGAGGGTTTTTTGCTTGTTTATTTTTTTCTAAATTGAGAGATAGTGAAAATATTAGCTGACAGAAAAATAATGCAAACTCACTAATTAAAAAGAATTATTTATTGCAATAGAGAGAAAAAGTATTGAATGATATTGCATCCTTATTTGAAGCACTGGTATTCAATCTAAAGAGAAAATTTGAAGAGAAAAGGCTAAAAGAGAACAAGATATGACAGTTTAATGGACATTTGACTATGAATCTGCAGTTGGGCCTACACCACATAACCAGTAATGTTCCTCATAAAACTGGTAAAGAAAAATTCCTTTGCATACAGCATTTTGTGATCATACAGTGAAAATCCACAGCTAAAAATACTGCTGAGGATCCTATGACTGTTGCAAACAGAATAATATTTATAAATCAAAAGGAACCAAGAAATAAATTGCAAAATGGTCCATGAATTTGTGGAGAGATGTAATTGAGTGTAGGTGGGAAGGAGACATGAATTGCCCAATATTTATAATTAATTACTGTTACTGATTAATACCTCTTCCATGATTTCATGAAAGTCTAATGACAATTTTTGCACTACGAAGACATGATTATCATATCAAGCACCTCAACAGAGAAGGGGCTTGTCATTGTATAGACACTGGATAGATGGTGAAAGAAAAGAAACTTCCAGAAATGAAAGACACTTACTTAGTGTCTTAATGGTGAGATACACTTCTGGAAATAATGATATTGCATTAAAAAAAAAAAAAAAAAGAAAGAAAAAAAATGGTGCAGAAATCTTTTACGACTGGTGGTGTCTTGGAAGTGGTAAAGATTGCAAAAGAAAACTGTAGCATATATTTGGAGATTCTCTTTATGGACTGCTCAAAATTCCAATAACAGGAGGTGAGAAAGAGAAATGGACTATTATTAGGAAGATGAAATGAATGAATGATTAGATTATTATCATACAAATGGCTAGGTATCTCTGTAATACTTGTAGGTGCTTTTAAAAACCCAATACCTCATATCCAATCAGTATTTCAGACATTAATCAGAGGAAGGACCTGTAACTGATTCCCTTTCACTCAAGAAGGCTCATTACAGAGCTTGATTGTAATATTAGAGCTGCCACTGAGATGTACCAGACTGAAATCTGAAGTGTCTTTGCCAGAGCAAGAAATCTAAGCTTGTGATTTCATTAATTCATGTTATTAATTTTTTGCTCTAATTGTAAGTGGTTTTGCACTAGAAATATAAACATGGGGGGAATATTCTAATGTTAGAAGTAGATTTCATAAAAATATGCTCCCTCTCAAATGATTTAAACATTTTAAAGATTTTAACAAATATTTAAAGTAATTAACTCTTTCTTATGAGATCAACTTCTTCTATTGGAAACTTGGTAAAGAGACTTAGGATTTCTGGTTCAAAACATTTTGGGTGCATTTGTGACTAAAAGGGCAGGTCAGGCCTTGCTCTGGTGAGGCAATGCCCTACTTCGTACATCCCACATCCCCAGGCCTTTACCCCAGCCCTGCAGTGGCCACCAATCCCGGGCACACCAGAGGCAATGCTCCACACCTACCTCTGAAACCCCTGAGTGGCCAAATGATGAGAAATCCCACCTGGGGCAGGGCTCAGGAAAGCCAAACGGTACTTAAGCCAAAGCATGAAGTGCTTTGTTCCTCAGGAAATTTCTGTCAGTAAAACACCACTGGAATCAGGAGTGGTAGCTATACTTGTTCTTTGCTGTATCTTTTCTCTCTTTCTTCTTCTAATTCCCTCTTCTCAGTTTTGAGTAATGTAAAATTGGACAGGCTTGAAGTTTGTTAAGTCATATGTGTCAAATTAATGCTTTGTGAAATTCTTTATGTTGACTGAATGCTGCTCTAAACTTTTGCCAAGGTTCTCAGATTTTCTGATGTTGACAGTAAAGTTTTTTGTTGTTTTGACCTTTTGAGAATGTCTTCTCTGTATTTCTCCTGTGCATCTAACTCAGAGTACACAAAAAACCATAAGCCTTTTTAAGAGGCTTGTCAAGTGAGGTTTTGGGGCCTTACAGCCATTCTTGGCAGAAGACCAGGAAACTAGTGGGTTTACGTTATATTTTATATGTATTTTGTTCAACTTTTTATATAATATAATATAAGTATTTCTAGATATACAGAGGATTCCTCTCTCCTTGTCAAATGCCATAATAGCAAGGACATAGCTAATTTTCTTTTTAGCTTCTTTCATCCCAGCTTCAACTCCTTTTCAGAATAATGTCTCATCTGAATAGGAAGACTAGGCAACTGTTTACATAAATATTTCTTTGCTATAACCTGAAGGCTGGCATATAAAGTAGGGCTGGGATGGAATTAACTTCCCCACAGCAATGCTTATAGTGCAGTGCAGTGTGGCCAGGATGGTATTGATATCACACCTCTATTTCAGTTATTCTTGGGAAGTGTTCTTACAGCATCAAGGCTTTCTCTCCTGTCACTCCCTATCCCTGCTTCAAAGGCCAGGAAGCTGGGAGTGAGCTACAGCTTGGGAGGAAACATAGCCAGGATTGATGACCCAAACTGACAAATAGGTTGTTCCATGTCATGATGTTGTTTTCTGAAACAAAAGCTAAGTGAAAAGAGGAGGAGGGAGGTATTTGTAATTAAAGTGTTCATATTCAAAAGCAACTGCTACACATCCTGAGGCCTTACTTCCCAAGAAGTGACTGGGTATCAAATCCTGTTCACAAATAGAGAATACATAATTTTGTTTTACTTTGCTTTCCACGTGTGTCCTTTGCTTTTTTTCATTAAACTCACTTTATTTTGATGCACAAGCTTTTTTTTTTTTTTTTTTTTTTTTCCCCTCCTGTCCTGCAGAGGACAGGAGTCAAAAAGTGGATTTGTGGACACCTGATGGGTGGCCCACCAAGATCAGCCCACCACAGTCCTTTTTGGTGACTGAGTGGGGCACTTGAAAATTTCAGAGGAGGGCAGTGACTGGGAGAGGTAACAGGCACAGTATGGATCAACCTTAGCCAATGACAGAATAGCTGGGATTTTCTTTGTGTGTGATTGTGATGAAGAGGCAAGGGATGAAATGAGTCACTCTTTGTTGGTGTTAGGATGTTATTTTGACTTAGGTGTAGGAAACTATTTTTGCTAAATATATATAATTTCTGTGGCAAGGTTTTTGGTAGTGCAGAGGCTACAAGAGGACTTTTGTGAAAAGAGACCAGAAGCTGCTCCCACATTAGGGTAAGTTTCATCTGGCTCCAAGACAGCACCACTGCTGGCAAAAGATGAGCCCATCAACAGTGTAGGTAGTGCCTCTGGAACAACATATTGAGTAAGGGTGAAAAATAGGGGAGAACACTGATAAAATTTGAGAGAAATGGTTCTGCCAACACCAACGTCAGGGAAGAAGTATGAGGAAGAGATGTTACAGGAGCCAGAGTAGATATTCCCCTGCAGCTCATGGAGCAGCCCATGGTGAGACAGGCTGTTCATTTGCCACCCATGGAGGTCCATGGTGGAGCAGATATCCATCTGCAGCCTATGGGTGATCATAGACTGGAGCAGATGTGTGTGCCCAAAGGACACAGTGATCACAGTGATCTCACACCAGAGCAGGTTTTCATACAGGGCCTGGGAGCCCAGTGAAGACCCACACTGGAACAGTCTGTTCCTGAAGGACTCTACCCCATGGAAAGAACCATACTGGCATGGCTCATGAAGAACGGCATCCTGTGGGAAGGATTTACATTGGCAAAGTTTGTGGAGAACTGTCTGCCATGGGTGGGATGCCATGCTGGAGCAGGGAGAGGATGTGAAGATGAAGAAGCAGCAAAAAATAAGTGTGATGTGATCATAACCCCCATTCCCAGTCTTTGCCAAAGTGATAAGGGAAGAGGGAGGATGTGGATGAGTCGGGAGTAAAGATGATACTGGTAAGGGGGTGGAGGGAATTTGGGTTCTGTTTAGTTCTTATTTTTCACTACCTAAAATAAAATCATGCTAATTCTATCTCTGCTATTTTACCCCATAGATTCTTTTATATATATATACTTAGATGAGTTGTCATTAAACAAAAGATGACTGTGCATATGCAAATACTGACAGCACATTTTGCAAAGAAGAATAAAGCTGTAAGAATACATGAGAAATATACCTCATATCCTCATATTTCACCAAATATTTGTGATTTCATGTGCTGAACCAGAACTTCACCTTCTTTAAGTCAGTTCATATAAGACTATGTGGATATCTTTGGACTTCTCTGACTCACTGCTCAGATCACCTGTCTTAATCACACCAATGGTTCATGACCAACTGAAAGGCCAAACTGCATGACAACTCAATCTACTTTTCACAGTTATTTTAACATGTTAGCAAGTATATTATTTTAACTTTAGTAGATGGATGAGAATTAACAAAAATATCTTCAGCTTTCTACAGAAAAAGTAACAAGAATACAAATGTGTTATAATAATGTGTTCAAGCTTTTTTTATAGAGTAGACTATACAACTGCTGTACTGTAAGAGTAAAAAAAAATATGTGGAAAAATTAGAAACAGGTATTAAATTAGAAAATGGGTGTTAAAAATAAGTATCACAACTTATATGTCAGTGAGAGACAAAAGAGATGTTCAGGCTGAGGAAACTCTAACTGTGGGGTACAGGATGCAACTGATGGAGTCCATAGTGGGGATTGAATAGTGAGGTTTAAATTCAGTGTCATGGTAGAGGCCTACAGCAAGCCCATAGTGTTCAGTTCAGCAGAGCCATAGGGGCTATTATGCCTATAGAAATAACTCCTAGGGCATAACTATTGTGCAGAAACAATATCTGAATATTCAGTTTAAAGTTCTGTTGTAGCAATTCTGTTGAAAGACTAGGTAAATTAGCCTGGTAGCACTATTTTGAAGGGCATAACTGGATTTTGGGTTTGCATGGCCAGGTTTTGGTAGTGGGGAGGCTACAGGGTGACTTCTGTGAGAAGCTTGACAGAAGGCTCCAGAATAGACATGCCACTGGCCAAGGCTGGGTCAACCAGAAATAATGGCAACTCTTCTGTAATAACATATTTAAGAAGAAAATAAAAGTTGTCACGCAGCTGTGATTGTGTCCAGAGAAGAGTGGAGTGATAATATGTGAAAGGAACAGCCCTGCAGACACTAAGGTCAGTGGAGAAGGAGGGGGCAGAGGTGCTCCATGTGCCAAAGCAGATCATGGTGAAGCAGCTGTGCCCCTGCAGTCCATGCAGGTTCATGGGGAAGCAGAGATCCACCTGCACCCATGGTGGAGATCCATGCCGGAGCAGGTGGATGCCTGAGGGAGGGCTATGAACCTGGAAGAGGCCTCTGCTTAAGAAGAGTCCTGGCAGGGACCTGCAGACCTGTGGAGAGAGAAGCCCACACTGCAGCAGGTTTCCTGGTAGGACTTGTGATCAAATGAGGGACCCACACTGGAGCAGCCTCTCCTTGAAGGACTGCATCCTTGGAAGAGTGACCACATTGCAGAAGTTTGTGAAGAGCTGGTGCCCGTGGGATGGACTTAAGTTGAAAAAGTCCGTGGAGGACTGTCTCTGCTGGGAGGGACCCCATGCTAGAGCAGGAGAAAGAGTCTTCTCCCTGGGCAGAAGCAGGAACAACATGAGATGTAACTCCCATTTCCCATCTCTCTGTGCCACTGGGGTAGGAGGTAGAGCTTGGGAAAGGAGGGGGGGCGGGGGGCAGCGGTGAGGGGAAGGTGTTTTTAAGATTTATTTTACTTATCATTATCCTGCTCTGATTTTGTTAACAACAAATTCAATTAATATTCCCAATTCAAGTTTGTTTTCCCTGTGATGGTATTTGGTGAGAGATCTCTCATGATTCTTATCTCAACCCATGAACCTTTTGTTACATTTTCCCTCCCCAGTACAGTTGCAAAGTGGAGTGACGGAGCAACTTCAGTAGGTAGCTGCCATCCAGCCTGGGTCAACACACTACACAAATCTAAAACATTTGGCACATGGATATGAAATCAAAAGTTATTAGTTGTTTGAGAACACACCAATTCTGGCAGATGTAGAGTTGTTTGCTATTTACCACAGTACTGAGTGAATGTCACACAGAATTAGCAGCAACTATAATTTATGTTATCTGCAGTGCGATATTGCACTTCATTTTAAATTGTTCATTGTAGCCTGTGGTTTTGTTGCAATGGACAATGTTGCCTTTTGCTTTTTTGTTCAATAGTTTGGTTAAGGCTCTATCTCTAAAAAAGATTGTAGTCTTGAAACAGATAGAGAAAAACACCAAAAAAACAAATGAATAAACAAAACTCAAAGAAAATGTTTACTTCACCTTATCTTATTCCCTGATTGACTTAAGTTTCAATGGACTCATCACATCTCAGAGTGGACAAGCACTACAACTGCTGCAGCAAAGTGGAATGCTACAGCTGTATCAGTAGAGTAGCATAGATTTTAAAATTTAAGGATTTAGCTAACTTTTCTGTCACTGCAAGATTAGAACAGCCATTAACTTAATGGAGGCTCCTTTAGAAATGCTTGGAAGCGCCTCATCATGGACTGCTGCTATTGAGTGTTTTGTCAATCTATGGTCTTTTACAATGTATCGGTCCTAGTATGCTTAGCTGTTGTGCTTTAGTGTGCGTTGTCCCTAAAAAGATTGAGAATGAAGTTTCTCTGACAACGTGTTCCATCACCATCAAAAATGAAATTTACTATTTTTGTTTCCAAACAAGAACCTGGGAGTTCTCATCTTGTATTGCTATCCTTGTTTCTCTTATCTACTTATTACTACTGAGGCAGACAAAAACAGCTACAGAGAGCATAAGCGTAGGAGGGAAAAGATAAGAAAGAAGGAGTCACAAATGCAGTTAATACTTGAAAAACTTAGTTATCTTAAAAGACAGGCGCACTGAATTAAAAAAACCAAACCAAACAAAACAAAACAACTTTCATCATTAAAACTTTACATTTAGAATTAAAATTATAATTTGCATTTTCCCAGGCTCTGATGGTTATAGCTTCTGAGTCATAGAATCATGGACCTGGTCATCTGCATGGGTGACTTCCAACTCAGCACATTCTAACTCCTGGTCCTGTGCCAGACACCCCAATGTCTGGCACACCATGTGCCCGAGTGTTGTCCAAACACTTCTTGAACTCAGACAGGCTGGTGCTGTGACCACATCCCTGGGGAGCTCATTCCTGTGCTTAATTGTCTTCTAGATGAAAAAACTTTTCCTGCTCTCCAGCCTAAACGTCCCCTGACTCAGCTTCATGCCATTTTTGAGTCCTGTCACTCATCACCAGGGAGAAGAGGACCCTCCTCTCCTCCTCATGAGGGAGTTGTAGACTGTGGTGAGACTCCCCTTCAGTCTCCCCAGGCTGAACAGAACAAGTGACTTCAGCTGCTCCTCATGTCTTCAGACCCTCCAGACCCTTCACCTTCCTTGTGGCTCTGCTTCAGGTGCTCTCTAATAGCTTAATGTCTTTCTTATATTGTGGTGTCTAAAACTGCACACAGTATTCAAACTGGGGTTGCCCCACTGCGGAGCAGAGTGGGATAATCACCTCCTTTGCCCAGCAGGTGATGCTGTGCTTAATGCACCCCAGTCTCTAGGGTTTGGAAAGCAGAGAGGAAAATAAAGCAGGACAAAATGCAACTGATGCAAAGATCATTGTCTTTCCCCCCTTTCTCTCTTTACATGCCATTTCAGAAGTAAAAGGGAGGTAGGGAGCAGATTTATTTCAACTTTACCTGCAAAGACAGATGTTCCAGTAAATACTCCAGCACCTCAAAATAATGTACATAAGACAAGAGGAGCAAAGAAAAGAGAGGGATATTGAAACCAGAATGTTCATGAAAAGACATCATGAATAAGAGTATAATTGCTGTCTTTGTTTCTGTGAAAATAAGCATCTCAGACTTATGACATTTTCTGCCTCTTGCTCTGTGTTTCTGGCATCTAGAGGCTGCCATCAACACTAGATTATAAAAGAAAAGCTGCAAGAAGTCTTGGTGAAAGGAAAAAAGTGAGTTGTTGAGGGAGGCAAAGGAAGCAGTAACAACACAAAGTGAAACAGGAGATTGCAGAGCTTGCAGCTAAAAGAACTCTCTGTCACCACTGGCTGCTTCAAGTTGCAGATTCATGCTGACTTTCAAGATGCAGCAGTCTTAAGGAACAAAAGGAATTTGTGAGGACTGCATTCATGAGGTTATAGTGTGAGGTGAAAAGATGGTGAATCTAGAAAAGGAACTGGGAAAGGAAAGGAATAATACAGAGGAAAAAACTTCTCAGCCTCAAAACAATATGCTTTGTCATTACTTACAGTGTGGCACTGTATTCAGGGGGAAAGAAGCAAGGAAAACTATAGAAACCTAGTGTAAAAAAGTATAACAGTAATCAGCTTCTAGAAAGACAATGACTAAATTCCTGTCTTTACAGCAATAATTTTAAATCCTTTTTAATAGGTCATCATTTCTTTTATAGAATACTTTCCTTTAAAAAGGAAAAGGGATCTTTTCTACTTCCTGTCCACCCACCTGCCCCATCCCACCTGCCCCCAAAAAGATACTTTAATAGGAAACTAAGAATTGACATGTTCTAAATGTATATTTAAAAATGAGTTATTGTAGTAATCATTGAAGGTACTGGTTCCTCAAGATAGCAGTTGTTCCTTTGTGTCTCCTGCATAGCTGAAAACAGTTTTGACTGGAGCAGGCTCATGAGTTTCAGAGTTAACAATGAGCTTAGGAGGGAGGGAGAGAGGACAATGTGGGAATATGGACAGTCAAACCATAATTCTGCCCTATCATGAGTCAGCAATGCCATACTCTCATGAATAATAAATACTCCGAGTCCAGATTAAATGCAGAGGTTAGACCCTGTCAGGCAAGAGAAAGGTACTGAGACAAAACACAGTCTAGGAAAACAAAAAATCTTTATCTAGGTGGATGAACTCTGTGTCCAGTATACTTATATTAAAGATAAGTTTTACATTTAAAATAAGTAGTCTGTGACTAAAATGGTAGCCTAGGAAGATTACAAAAGGGTTTGAAAACAGTGACTTGTGCCAAATGTGTCTTAGGATAAATGACTATTTTGATAATTTCTTTAAGTGCAGCATTTCAATGTCAGTGTGCTCCCTTTCTAAATGGAATGGAACATTTTGATTGCTCAATTTGAAATTATTTTCTTCTGTGGAATGTCCTTCACAATATACAAAAGAGCAGAATTAGATATAATTGATCATCCTCTACATAAATGCATTCTTTTTTTTATTACCAATAATTATTTAACATACATTTGTGGAAGTCCAATAAAATTTTGGGTGCTTTTGATATTTCACAGAGAAAGAAAAAAAGTGAACTCACAGAGTTTTATAAAATCAGGAAAGCTGTATTCTCTTTGTTTCAAATATATTAAAAAATACTGTCATTGTAATCCAGAACAATTATTTACAGCCCTTATATTTTCCAGTTTTTAAGGAACACCATGGAGTCTAGTCCGTTCTCCAAGCTTTTGGTTCGAGAGCAAGTGACACCAGTTTCCAAGAGCTTCCCAGAAATATAAAAACACTAAAATAAAAACACATCCCCAGGGAGCAAGAGTTCTGGCACAAAATCTATCCTGGGGCAATCAACTGCACAAATGTACCTGAATATGTGCCATCTGTGGAGGAATTCGTCCAGCGAAATCAGCAGCATTTCTCTCACAAAACACGCAATTGCTCCAGGATGTGATTCTATGCAGGTAAATTCAGAATATCTAAAGCTGTTGCCAGCCTGTTATCTTGAAATGTCTGAAACAGTGACTGCATTTTGTGCGGCAGGGTTTACTGCAGAAGCCATAACACAGAGAAGCTTCTCGATGTTTATTCCAGCATTCAAGTGACTTGTTTACCCCTGAACAGATGGTCATTCAACCACAGCATACATCAGCTGACACTTTTATTGCCCTAATAAGGATCAGGAAGAATCACCAACAGGTTTCTATCTTGTTAACTCAGTGGGATGTGCAGGCTACAGCATAATGCTGCTAAGTGCCAGAGGTATCAAACTAGATGGATCCACCAGGAGTGCAGCAAACTGATCTGCCTTGTTGTGTTGTCAGAGCCCTAGTCTTCTTTGCATTGGTACTGGATAAGAAAGGCTTTTCTTTCTGTCCTAACAGGTTTACTGATCTGCAACATTTCCTGATTTTTCTTTGCTTTCACAGGGTTATATAATATGTGTAACTCAACCAGGGGCCACAAAAGCTGTGGGAAAGAGTATTCACCGCTTGAATGAGATCTGTACTTTGAATTACACCAAAAACAAGGATAGGGAGACTTGTGGAATGACATAGATGTCATTCCAATGGGAACTGCCAGGCCCTTGGGAAAGGGGAAAAATAGTACTTTGTGTCACAGTGTTGGACTGCGCCATGGGGTTCTAGGCTGTAGCCAGTGGGGGGGAAGGGAGAAAGATGCACCCCCAGGGTCATAAGCAAGACCTCAGGCTGAGGGGTCTGCACCTGCTGCGGGCACCCCGCTGCTCCTGGAGCACATGACATCAGAAGGAAGGTCAGGGTTCATAGCAGAGCCCTTTACATTCTGCCATTTGTAGAATCTACAAATGGTATGCTCCTTGGATCCAGAACAGGATTTGGGGAATCCTGTTCACCATTTCAGAATGCATTAAATGTTATAGTGCTTAGAATTAGCCTACAGCTGGCTTAAAGAAACAAAATGCTGGAATACCTGTGTCAGGATGCTTGGTCACCATTTTCACTTGTTTAGTTTAAAAAAATACCTTTTACTGGTTTGCATTACCTGTCTGTACAAAAGTAGCCCTTTTCCAGTAGCAATGGCTGACACACAGCAGACTTCCAAAGCTAATAAAATGTATTTGGCTTAATACATTTAATGGTCTTGTCCCCTTAAATAAACACAGGCAAAAGGTTTTAGAAAAAAATGCAAGCAAATTTATCCATTTCATCTCTGCAAAAGATCTGACTGGAGCTACATACACACTGTTTGTATCGTGCTTGCCTTCTGTCCAAAGATATCCAGCAATTCCCATGACCATTTTCACATATTGCATTTCTAGCATCCATGTTTGCAGACATGATGCTGCAAATATAAAGCAATATGTGAGGTCTGACAATGTATATGTCTGAAACTCTCTAAATATTTATTTGTATGATTATTCACCGTAATTAAGTCCATTCAAAATGCTGTATGCTGTAGTTTACTGCTCAGTTAAAAAGAAGGTACAGTACAGGCTGTGATGCTATTTGCTTTCTTTTGTCACCTTGACAATGTCTCAGCTCTGAAGGTGCACCATTGAAGATACATTTTGTCTGACATGTCCGTCAAAGTAAAATTTGATTATTGTTTTTCTTTTTACTCTTACTAAAGTAACGATCAAAATATGAGGAAAACAAATTATGGCAACTGTGAAAGTAGGATTTCCCTCACAGGTGAAATCTGCCTAGAAGAATTCCAAGCACTGAAACTGTGTTAAGATTACTGTATGCATCAAAGGGGAGCATTTAGTGCTTTTAATAATAAAACTGTATTCCAGAAATAGTTATATAACTTATAAATGAGGAACACCAGCATTATGACCAGCAGTGATAATACAGTAGATTCTCCTAAAAAAAAAGTTTTCCTAAAAAGATAAGCATTTATCAAATCCACATAACTTGAACTTCAATCAAAGGTGCTGTGCTTCAATCCCACATTGCTGCTGCCATGGGGATGGTCTGGAGCCAGGGTAGCAAGGCACAGACAGCAGCACACTACAGTTTTTGCACCAGTTTGGGGATTCTAATCTGATGCTGATATCTCCTTGAATTTTGATGGCACTCTTTTAGTGAGGTGATCCTAGGAAGCTTTCTGCATGTGTAAGATATTGAAAGGCAGAGCATTCTAAAAATTAATAATGGCAATGATATTTTTTAATTATTATAGCTGAAAAAAATCAGAAATTGAATTAACATATTTTAGTTTCAATATATTGAAATACATCTTCATGACTGCTCCTTCTTATAAAGAAAAAAATTGTACTTACATCCATTATTTTGATTTTACTGAAGTATATCCCACATTTACCAGTTGCAAATAGCTATACTTTTATTCCTGCAGTTGCTAGTAAAATCACACTTCTGGGGCTTATTGACATCAGTGCTTGATTTTCCATAAAAACACACAGGGTTTTTATTTTTGCAGCATTACTCAAAAGAGAAAATCTCCTCTACAAGTCCTGTTAACCCTATATGCATTCATATTCTTCTGCCTGTATAAAGGCATGCACATTTTAGGATGCATTCTTTAATTTGCATTAATATAATTGATTGGAAGAGTGTGTATTTTACACAAAGAGAATCTACTGGGGGTTTTTTGTTGTTGTTTGTTTGGTTGGTTGGGTTTTTTTTGTAGTTATTCCCGTCAAAGCAACATGCCCACTGTTATGAAATATATTGTCTTTGCAGAATACTTACATGGGACTGACATATTTGACACCGTTTCTATAGGAGATCTGTGTCTTTATGGAAAATGAGTTTTAGGGCATCTCAGCTGATCTGAGAAACTATGTTTAGATGACTGAATCAGGTCCCTAGGTGGTTTGTTAAGTGACGTCAATGTCACTGATGATATTTGGATTTCCAGGTCACAAATTATTTTCTAAACACCAGCAAGCAATTAACAGTTGACAGAAATATATTCAAGTGTTCAGCACTAGTCAAGCCTCCCAAAATCTTCACAAGACTGAGGATACTGCGTGGGCCTCATGGGAGGTCTGGGCAAGAGAGAGGACAAGGTTAATAAAACCAGTCTCCTTCCTACCAGTTGCCAATTTGATAAATATCTCTTGGAGCTGGTGTTAGGTGTCAGGTGAAGCATCTGAAGTGGACAAAAAGTAATACATCATGTAAATAAAAATGAAACTCTCAGCATCTGACAAAAGATGCCTGCAGTGCAATACTTTCCAGTCATAACTGATTCTCTACGTAGAGAAGGGAAACATACTGAAAGACTTCTAGCCCTTCACCTTGCCACAGAAAATAAAAATGGTTTCGTTCATGATAGAAAAGCACTGGCATATGAAATATAAATTTTCTCTCAATAAAGTATAAATTTTAATGCAAAAGAAAGGCAGTAAGCAGCTGTAGGATTGTTTAGCATTCCAAACTGACTTGCCCACTCCAGAATGTCTGTTCTAAGTGAATATTTAGTAGCGCAGCTGGCATTGTTACTGATTGAAGAACTCCACTTATCACATTGAGCCTCTTACTATCCTGGAAAAAAATCTCTCACAGCTTCCTACTCAATATATCCATCATCTGAGCTCAAATTTCTTATTTGTTTACTTTTTTTTTTCTTTCGGCTTTTTTCTTTTATTCTTCTTCCCTCTCTTGATCTCCTCCAATCCTGTTGCCTTCTCTCCTCTAATTTTCTTCTTCCTCTACTTCAACTTCTCCCTTCCTGACCTTCTCACCCTTCCCTTTACTCTTCCTTCCCTTTAATTTTTAACAGGTATGAATATTTGCTTTCCAAATAACAAAAGATTTTTTTTAAAAAAAAGTTATAGAAAACAAAGCAATTATAACCATTAATTTATAGAAAACTTTCTAATAAGAGAAGCCACATACAATGTTTCAGGGGCTAAGATATAATTACTTGTGTGCAAAAGCATCATGATTAAAACAAACTCTGAAGTAGTTAGTACTGCAGCATGGACTTCAACAAAATGTGGTAATTTTTATGCATTTGAAAATAAGGTATTTTGCTTAACACTAAAGTGATGATGATGATGGAAGCAGGAAAACAGGTTATATAAATCTAGAAGAGGCAGCAAAGTCTTGGGTTTTCAGAATATTAAATAACTTTCTCCAAAAGGTTACTTTCTAAAAGCCATGAGAGAAAAATATTTGTTAAATCTGTATCAGAATGGGTTTTTTCATGCTCAGTTAGTGGTGCATCATACTCTGCTCGTTCTGCTGTGTTTACATGCCTAAGAGTTCCAAAATGCTGCTCTCTTTTTATTTTATTTATTTTACTTATCTCTTTTTAATGCAAATCACACTGGAAATATCATTTGTATTTACACTGACTCATAAAAATAAGCAACTAAATAGAGCTATCAGCAACAGCCCCATCAGCAGATACATGTCCTGTAAAGGTAAATGTGCAGTACAGCATGCTGCACTTTAATCCTTTAATTTCAGACACAGATTATCTCAATTTAAATAGTTTTTGTACATCAATATTCCTGTCTCTTCACCAGATTCAGTAATAAGTCTTATATTATTAGACATGGCATGTATTGATTACTTGATGAAGCAGAGACCCAAATAATCTCCATAGTAAACACATACGACACATACTAGGGAAAAAAAAAAAAAAAGAAAAAAAGCATTGCTAATTTGGTTTTCTTTTTTTTTTTTTCCCTTTTATTTTTATGAAACAGAGTAGGCTTACTTAGTTGTATGCTCACCCCTCTTGCTTTATTTTGGAAGTCTCCATATCATGCCATTTTTTTAAACTTAGAAATGGCCTTAAACCATTTTTCTTTTAATTTAACTGTGGAAATATAAAAGGAACAAAAATGCAGTGTGTTGTTAAACTCTTATTGCTGCTGAAGATAATCCAGAGGCAACCTAAAGACAAGTATTTGGCAACTCAGCAAAAATACCTCCTTTTTTCCATGATAATATATTATTTTACTTCAATATTATTATTTTTTAAATTGTAATAATAAATTAAACAGATAAATATAGAAAACATGTAAGTTTAATGTAACCTAACCCTATTTATAAACATTAGCTAGGATATTGTATTTGAATGTCAAACAAGAAAACATTACTTTTACAAATGACAGGTAGCAAAAGCAATAAAAGCAAAAGTAATATCAAGAGCAATTAGCAAATACAAGCAAAATCAATATCAAGAAATTAACAAATAAAAGCAAAAGCAATATAAAGAGAAATTAGCAAAAATACTTCTGTGTCATCACCTACACTTCAGATGCAATTGCTAAAAGTCCAGATTCTTTACAAGGGACTTGAGGTTCTTGCTGTATCCAGCTCCTTGGACAATATTGCATTTTGTTCTGTATAATACTGCAGTAACAGGCACAATAAAGCTTTGATTTTAGGAGTGTTTCTGGCAGCTACCTTTCAAATGCTCTTAATTGTTATTAAAACCTCCTCCATCTTAATGTAGAAAAGATGCATTTATCAACAGTCTACCCATCTTTTCAGATAATAGTCTTCTTTTGTAAAGTGGAATCATGGGATGTAAAAAGCAAGATCAATAGCTATTTTGGTATGAATTATTTTAAGTAGATCCTACTTTTCCTAACCTTGTAGGCTGTATTTTCATTTCTATAGGAACAATTATTTTAGTGGTAACTATTTATTCAATGCAAATTCCAAATTTAAAGGATGGTAGGAATCTTCCAAATAATCAGAATGGAAATACAAAGAAAAATAAATGTGTGCAGCCTTCATGGATACCATTTCTGTTTGTTTACTTTTTCTGTTGCTTACTTTTGAAGGTGAAGAGGTGTGTCTTTTCTGGATGCTTCACTACATGAATCTTCTTCATTGAAGAATTAAATTTTGTACTGTGGTGTGAAAAATTGGACTTTCTTTTAGATAAAAGTAGAATATTGGTTACAACTTGTGTCTAAATTACACAGCTATATGCTTTTGAAAACAGAATTCTAATCTAAAATCCATTCATTATGTGAGTAGATCTGTGCTTTAATTGCACTAACAATACCAAACTCTGCACTTCCTTAGAGGCAGAAGGTTCTGTGGATGAAAGTATATTTTTTTTCAGTGTGAGACTGGAATGCAAACAATTTAAACTCCTTTTTTTGTATTTCTGTTTTCTATTCTTATGTTTGTTTTTCATTTTAACCAGGTTTGTCTGTGCACTTTCTGTAGTCATCTGGAAAAATCAACAGTGTAACAAAAGAAATATTTTTTGTCCACATTTAGGAGAAATGTCCATTGCATTTTCTGAAGTTATTTCATATAGTAGTCTAAAACTAGAGAGCAGAATTATAAAACATAGTAATCAAAGTTTGCTTTTCAGTAGGTAATGAACTCAATAAATCAAAACCCTTCCCCATAATCTCAAACCCCAGGCAGTACTGCTGCCACTGACAGCCCACTTGGGGAGGAAAATATAGCTGGTTGCTCTCCTGGGTACTCAGCACTCCCAGGCTGTGACCTCCCTGGAGAATGACAGCATGTCCAGTCCAGTATGATCCTGGCTCGGGATGCTCAGCAAATGCGATCCTGAGGACACTCAGTGAACAGAAATGACCTCAACACAGGCAGGTGCTGGGTTGGAAGGATTACTCCAGAGGACAGAGTGACGCTGGAGAGGGGATACCTCCGCCCAGGAAAACTACTAACCTGGCAGTGTGCTCAGGCGGGGCAGCAACAGGGATGTACTGAGAGCTTCTGGAGCATGCTTTGGTCTGCATGGTAGAAGACAAAGCTTCCCTGGGGACAGAAATCTAAACTAGCTTGAGCATGCTGCAGCACAGCTGTCCATCAGTGGCCATGTGTACTGGAGGGAGGGCAGAATACAGCTTTCAACCCACTGGTACACACCAGGGACACTTAAACACCTGCTGCTCCAGCAACTGGAAATCTTGACCATTTAACCCCTTGTAGGGGTCAGAAGTGAACTCTCAGCAGCATTTTTTTCTCTCAAAACATTTCCTTTCCCCAGAGCAATAAAAGCAGGAGTAAGACATCCAGAAGGGGCTGTGGATGTGGAAGAAGTGGTATAAATTCAGCCCACATTCTTCCAGAGGCCAGGCCATAATTCTGGCTGGCTCATCCATCTTCTTTTGTTTGCTGGTTCTTATTCTCCAGCAGCTCTGTGGTGATAATTCAATTCCACCAGGAAGATCAAAGGACACTCAGTGTCACTGCACAGCAACATGAGTCACAGGTGCCCAACCATATTTTGTCCTGCTACATGTCCTCGCCTGGTGCTAGCAGAACCTCCGTCATATCTCATTGGCGTAGCCTTCTCCTGCTGCAGGCCATCAGTCCCAGCTGTGAACACAGACACAACCCAAGGAGTGTGGCTGGAACACAGGAGCCTGTACCACCCATGGGCCTGGAGGATGTGTGAATGCATCCTTCTGCGTGTTGGTGTAGATGGGCAGTGCCCTGTGAGGGCAGGCTGAGGGTGGGGCAGCAGGGTGAGCACTGTTAGAGCACCGTGTAGGCTTTGCTGACACAGCTCTTTGTGGAGGGCTGCTTCAGTGTGGGGTTTGGAGCAAAGAGAGGAAAAAAGTGCCAAAAAAGGGATATGACTCCCTGGAAGAAGCCCGGAGAAGCTGCCAATACTCTATCCCTGGCAGTGTTCAGGACGAGGTTGGATGGAGTTTTGAGATTCCTGGTCTGATGGAAGGTGTCCCCTCCTATGGCAAAGAAGTTGAAACTAGTGATCTTTAGGGTCCCTTCCAACCCAAACCACAATTCTATGACTCTAAATAGGAATAAAGTAGCCTGTACTGAAATTCTGTCTGCTGTGAACAAATTGCTATAGGTACTTAAGATAACTGACATACATCTGCATAAGTGTATATTTGAAGTAATTTACTACTGACATGTAGCAATAAACAGCATGGTTGCCTTCAGATCCTTTGACTGGTGGTTGCCCAAACTGAATAGAACATGCTAAAATTGTCAACTAAAGCCCTTTGATACATAGCAAAATTCACTGATACATTGGAACTTATTTTTCCAGAAGAATTTCTTTCATAATAGGATTTTTTCTTTAGAAAAAAATACATGAGCAAATAGCAGTTTTCTGATTAAATGACAGGTTAAAAATAACTTGTCCTCTGTTACATTAGTACAGTGAAAACTGGAGAAAACAGTAGAACTCAAAAGATTTTATAATTCTAAAATATGAGTGTATGTTTTAAAGTTATAACTGCTATGTAAGAAAAAAGTGACAGTTTTCCTCACTTAGAAGATTTGTAAAAATTTTTACAAATGAAGAAAACAAAAGAGCTGTTGAAAACTGCAGTTTTTCCTAATTTCCAAGAAAAATATCTGTTTCTAGAATCTGACAGGACTCTTTCAGGCCTAGTTCTGTAACAGCCTACTGTCAGAGACAGGAAGCTAAGATAAGTGAACTCTAATTGGGAAAGATAGATAGGTACCTCCAATGGCAATTACAACATCCTAAAACCGACCTCTAAATTTGGTCAGATGACTCATTCTTTAAAGTGCTTCCTTTGACCATAAATAAAAATATGGACAAATACCTTGGGTTTAGAGACCTGAGACATTTCAGATCAGAAAAATTAATCATGTGCTTAGGCTGATATCATATGTGAAGTGTAGACTCTTAAAAAGAGTCTAATAATATGTATAATCTTAAGTGAGACACTTAACTATAAAATGCACTTTTAATATAGCACTTGGAGTTGGTTAACATTGACCTAAGAAGTTTTTATCTGCTTACTTTCTACTCAAAATTTAAAAGTACGTCATCTAATTCCCCTAGGGAAAAATAAATCTTACTTGGAGCAGAAAAAAAATTATGGACTTCACACATAAGCAGACATTCTGATGTATATCTTGATTTCCAGTGTTGCTTCCTCAATAGCCAGGGGAGGAAAGGATTTTATTTGCACAGTCAAGTCTTTAGATCTGCTGTGCTTGCTTTGTACAGATTAACACAGTAAGCAGTCAGTAGAAAATACTTCCTGTGCAAAATCCTAAACTGGCATACAGATACCATAATTCTTGCATTTCTTTTCAAATACTTTTAAACCTCAAAGACAGTGGAATGAAATATCGAAGAAAAATTATTTTAAATCCCCATATTATCAGATACTAGATCAACAACTTCAGTTGCATGAGCAGAGCAGGATTAAGGATATTGTTTAGCTTTAATTTAGATTGGGAATCTGAAACCTCTGGAATCATGATCTGATTCCTAGATTTGGAAACCATTGTAGTTACCTATTATTCATCTTTCTGTCTCAGGTTTACCATCTTGAAATTGTAAACTAAATAGAATTAATCAGAAAATTAGGAAAGAAAACTCTTACAGGTCCCATATTATTATGCTGTGTTCTATTCTGTTTATTGAAATACTGGCATCTTCTTTACAATATTCTTCTGAAATTTATAAATCAGTGGTTACCATTAAAACAACCAAAACAACTAAATTATAATGTTTGATTTCAAAGTGTTTTTGTGTAAAAATTCTCATTGTGCAAATGTTCATCTGTTTTTAACCTTATTGGTTTTAATTCAATTCCAAATCAATATTATCCATTCCATTTAAACATTTACCTTAAGACTTATGCTGATTCCTTTGAATCCTGTTCACTTGAGTGCTTGTTGCTACGGGAGGGGCATGTTCGTTTGGTTTGGTTTTATTTGCTTCTATTTCATTCTTTTTATTTCAGTGATTTCTTTCAGGTGAAAAATAGAAAAAAAAAGAATTCCAGGATGTTTTTCAGTAATGCCTGTAGCCTCTTACAAAAACACTCAAAAAAGCAATTATTGAAATACTTTTGATTTCATTGTATTTTAACATACTTTTTTTCTATACTATGATATTGCTAAGTCTACTGGCATGAATGTTTCTCTTTGGTTATTTTTAGACTATTTTTCTTTTAAGAAAATTGTCCACTTGAAAGATATTATTAACCTTTTAACCTTAAGGTTCAATTGTTAACCCACAGTCAATTTCTGTCATTGAAGAAATTAGCTAGAAATGTTAATTACAGGAATGTATCCCTGTCCTGATTTCATCTGAGACGGGGTTATTTTCTTATTAGTAGCTGGTCCAGTGCTGTGTTCTGGATTTAGGATAAGAATGCTGGTAACACACTGATATTACAGTTGTTGCTGAGCAGTGGTCAAGGACTCATCATCTTCTCATAGAGTCCCACCAGCAAGGAGTCTGGAAGGCACAAGAAGTTGAGAGGAGACACAGCCAGGACAGCTGACCCAAACTGGCCAAAGGGATATTCCATACCATATGGCATCATGCTCAGCTGTGGAGAAGGCTGGCTGGGTATTGGCCATTGGGTGGTGAGTTGATGCAATGTGCATCTCTTGTTCTGTATATTCAAATTCTACTATTACTGTTATTGTTGTTGTTATAAATAATAATAATAATACTGTTTCTACTGTTGGTGGATTTTTTATTATTATTTTCCCTTCTTTTTCTGTCTGATTAAACTGCCTTTATGTCAAGCCATGGATTTTAGGGTTTTTCCCCTGGTATTTCCCCCATTCTACTGTGAGTGGGGAGTGAGGGACTAGCTGTGTGTTTAGCTGCCTGCTGGGTTACAATAGTTAGAGGAGGGTTAAGCAGTGGGGAAAAGTAGACATGAAATCAGTTGAAGCCTCACAGTTTTGTTGTGATATTTCAGGTGTTCTCTCAGGTACTTGACAGAACTGAATCTGTGCTTTTGTACTTCTTCTGTGTATTATATTTGAAGGAAAACTTGCAGGACTATGAGGAGAAATTCTCACAAAGAAGCAAAATTAATATATGGAGATTCAGATCAGTAGATCTCATGTCAGAGATTTTCTCTTTTTTTCTCCTGTACAATTTATTAGATAACATTAACACCCTGATTGCCAAACAATGTTCTTTGTTGCTGCTTCCTTCTGCAGTATTATGGCACTAGAAGTACTTAATTCCAGAAGCAGAGCCAAAAGGGAAAAAAACCCACAAAACCAAAAACAAGAAACAAAACATCTCTATGTTAGATCTATCAGAAGAGTTAGCTAGTATGAAAATTCCTGCAGATTGACCCTATAGATCTATGCACACAGAGTTAAATGACTAACTGTATGTCTTCATCTCATTTTAGCCCTGTAGACCTCACCCAGTGACCCTTTTCTTTTGAAACTGAAGGCAGCATTGCTGTTCTAACTGTAATTGATCCTCTTAGTGTGTAATTAGTTTTGCACTCACAAATACATAAGGATTACATTGAGGGGATACATTGAGGGGCAAGTCCTGCCTGAAAAAATTAATTTCCTTTATGACAGGGTTACTCACTTAGCTGCTCAAGGGAAGCCAGTTGATCTAATTTATTGTGGATTTCAGTAAAGCTTTTGATAATGTCTCTCACAGTCTTTTTTTCTGGACAAAATGTCCAGCACACCTGAATAAACATGTCATGTGGTGGATGAGAAACTGACACGCAGGTCAGGCACAAAGGATTACAGTAAATTGTTATATCAGGTGGCGGGTGGCCAGCTACTACTAGGGTACTGTAAGACTCCATTTTAGGGCTAGTTCTCCTCAATATCTTCATCTATGGCTTGGATGCTGTACTTGAAGGCATGCTAATTAAGCTTGCTAACAAGACTAAATTGGGAGGAGCTGTAGACTCCTTTGAAGGAGTAGAGGGCCTGCAGAGAGATCTTGACAAATCAAAGGGATGGACAACCATGAGTAATATGAAGCTTAACAAGAGCAAGTGCTGGTTTCCAGTTCAATGATCATGGTTACAAACACTCTGTCCTCATTGTCATGATCCGCTAACGCAAGTGGGGTTCGTGATGGTTCATGTGATCTCAGAGCACAAAAGACACAGCAGGGGACAACAACAGCAAATTTACTCAACAGCAAATACTTTATTACAACTCAATGTGTGATAGATTGGTAGAAAGAGAGAGAGAGAGAAAAAGAATAGAGAGAGAGAGAAAAAGGGGGTATAGCTACCAACAGAGAGACGAGTCCTCGTGGCCTCCTGCCAATAGATCCGTCTTCTTCCATGGGGAGTTCTCAAATTCGGGTAATTCGAGGGGCATCTTTATAGTCCCTTTTTGAGGTGACAGGCAGTTGGCCAGAAGGTGGGGGAAGGATAAACAGCAGGTGCAAAGAACAGCAGGTTCAGAAAGTGAGTACAGGACAACTTCTCAGGGCGAGCCAGTCCAAAGCCAGCCTGCCGTGACATGTCCATTGTTTCCATACTGGTTTGCATCAGTCCAGTGAGCACACCTGCAGACAATAGCTGGCAGACATCCCACCTCAGCCAGGCCAGAACTCCTGTAACAGGATTTTAGGGTCTCAGTCCCATTCTTTGTGGTCTTCCTTGGCGATGGTCATGAGGCAGATGAGGGAGTTTGGGACCGTCTCTTACACTCATCCATGCCAATGTGCCTGTATTGATATAGGAGAGAACTTGCTATTCCAGAGAGAAATACCTTTTAAGTTATGTATATATTAATATACTGGGTCTCAGTTGGTCCACAAGTCCTATAAATACTTTAGAGTCCTTTTAGATGCTTAGTGCAGATGCTGGCAGAAAAAAAAATCTAGTTTCTTTATTAATAAACATCTCAGGAAATTGTCCTTCATCCTGTAAAGTAAAATCAGAAAATAATGTACTATCCAATAGCTGTCAGCTGTTTATCTTCATAGTTTTCTAGTGCATTTTGAGTCATAAACTAAGAAAGTACCTATCCAGAATTTCTATGTGGGAAAACAGGGACACTATGATATTTTTATATTAGGCCTATACCAGAAAGAATCTTTTTTGCAACCAAGAGCAACAGAATGTATAAATATTCTAATTAGAGATCTAAGTTTAGGATAGCTATCTTGACAGTACAGATGTGTGACTGACTCATTTTAAACTCTAAGTGTTCACTGCTGTTATATCTATATACTCATTCCTACTTTCATAACTAATCAAGTTGACATTTCATGTTTGAGACATGCAGATTTGAAGTCTGTCTGCTGACTCCTTTAAAAGTGTAATAGTTGTGTGATTAGACATTTCAGGGGGATAAAAGATGTTCATGTTCTATGCCATGTTATCAGAATTTAAATTAGTGATTTCTTAAAAAACACAGTAGGAATGTGGAGTTAAAATGCAGGGGGTTTTTAACATCTGCAGATGTTAAAATTAATACAGAATTGAAACATATAATACAAATTAAAAGGTTGAAATAAAGGTTTTTTTAGATGAGAAATTAATTCAGATATAATAAAACGCCATAATCATTTTATTTCATTACCACTGAGCTGGCATACAATATAATAATTAAATAGAATAACACCTAGTTAAAGAGTTTGATAGACCTTTTGTGTCAGATAGTTTTGAATCTTGAAAATGTCTATATAATCTATTAATTCAGGGCATCACAATTTCTTCTCTTTTACATTTTAACTAAGAGAACAGAGGGGATCCTGACAACTGCTAGAGTTGTTCTATAAAAAAAATTGCAGTATTTTGTTAGATATTTTTCAAGTCAAAAGTGATCTCGGTAAAATTTCTATGTCTTGGATATGAGCAGAAAAATCTTAGCATGACTGACTTACCTAAAAAATCTGATGAGAAATTTTCTTGATTCATAGATAAGATACAGCACATTGATGCTTTCCCTTATAGATTTTATTCTGAAATGGAATTAAATGAATTACACCCTTAACTTGGCAATGGTTCACTGAGATGGCATTCCACCAAAATACAGGTACAGTGTCCGAATGTTAGTTCTGTTGCTATCAGATTCTAGCTCAAAATGGATGATTCTGAGTTTAAAGTTATAAATTGCATGTTTTTTCTCAGGAGAATATGGAGGTGCAGTAGGCAAAAATGAACATAAGTACTCTTTTTGTTTTAAGAACTGTAAACATGTTTGAATTTCAAAAATAATACAAGTGTTAATATATAAAAGCTAAAATATTTTATATTAGAAAACTAACAAGACCTCTCAGAATCCTCTACTTTGAATTTTGATAAATTACAACTTATGATTATGTTACATTGTATCCATACTATATTAAATTTAGATAAGACCTGCCTTCTGCTGTCCTTCATTCACCCATTGTTCAGACCAGAAAGATGATGTGACTGGTGTATTTTTTTTCAAACATCCTATGTATGCATCAAATAGAAAGTTTCAAATAACATACTAGGAAACTCCTTGTGTTCAACCTGATTTATAACTGGGTGCTCCAGGTACAAAATTGTACAAAATAGATGAAACAGAGGATGGTGACATGGTAAAATATATCTGAACAGCTGTATGAACAGCCTGTAGCAACGTAATGCTGTGATGCCAGTTTCATTCAGACCCATAGAGGTGTCAGCTGAACTTTAAGTCTCATCTAAGGCTGCTGCATGTCCCTGTACAAATATCTGAAGATAAGCATAAAGGTCTCTGTTACAGTTTATGCTAACATGCACTTGAAACTTTATGGAAAATAACACAAACCTCATTTTTGTATTTATTTGTAAAAACGTGTTAGAAAACATAAAAATATCCCCAAGTAAACTCTTCAACAAGGAAGATGAAATCATCAATATCACATTACTCCTGGAAAAGAAACTCTGTCATTAAAATCACCCTGCTAGTTGATAACTGGCAATCCTGACAGCTGTGTGTGACTTTTCCCAAAACTAAAACACTCAATCTTAGACTCAAAGGGGAAATACAAAGGTGAACACCACAGAAAAGGAAAGGACATTTTCTAAGAAGTATGTATGGAACAGCTTTAATTGCTCATTATTAACATTTGCCACAATAGTATTACTTTATTTTTTTCTCTTTTTTTCTGTAAAAATAAAATCTGACTTAAAAATAATTTCTTGACTTGACAGATACGATTTTCATCATTTGCAAATTATCAACTTGCCTTTTTTATTTTTTTCATTAGAAATTTTCAGTGTTGCAAATACACATCTTATATTACATGTTCTGGGACATGTTCTATCTGCCTGGTCCATCATACCCTGTGTTGTATAGGTAAATTGAGTGAACCAAGCTACATAGTCACTGATCTCATACAGGAACATACACATGATACATACAGCCTTATATTCCATGCATTCTGCACCTAAAATGTGACAAAAATCTCATTCTACAATATTCCTGACCTTTGACAGGAAACAGTTCTGCAAACACAGTCTTTCCAGGTGATTTATATTATGTACTGTCAGTTTTTAATTATACTCCTCTTACACACAAAGGACAGTTCCTCATTCCTCCCACAACATTCTCTTTTATGCACAGCTCAATCCTTAGACTTGTATGCTCTAAAATTGAACACAGAATTATCAAAATAGTTAAGGAAATTAAATCCTGCAATGGATTTAGTACTCCTTGTGTCTTATACAGCACTCATCTTTGTCTCATCTTCCCTTTTCACTAATGGCACCTAAGAACACCCTCATGTCATCCATTTCTACAAACAGCTGTTGTAGCCTGTGAAATACCCTGAGAGAAAATATGCCAGGTGGCAATTGCAGAGGTAGCAGAACTTCCAAACAATGTATGAAAAATAAATAATTTTGAACTCTTCTTTGGAGGGCTCTTTTAAATATGGGAAATAAATAGCAAAAGGATAACATAAAATGATAATACCATTCTTGGTAAGAGTTGACTCTAGGACAAATTCTGCACAGTGCATATGTTAAACTGCACACCTCCACTTTACACACATACACCCACATCCCCACGCACCGACACTTATGAAAGTTACTGACATGTATTCCTATAAGATGTACTCTATTTTTTGTATATGCTAATATGGGTAATACATAAAGGTGTACTTTTAAATTTTTAAATCATCTTGTTTTAAAGCATCTGTGGTTATTTTTTTATTTCTAAGTCTCTGCATCATGCATGTGCTGCCTTTTAGGATGTCACTCTCCCAACTTTTATTAATGATTTTTCATTTGAATTCTAATGAATTTTCAAAAAGGAACATACTAGTTTAATCTCAGATGTGGCTAGTATATTCCTTCTGACTTCTAGAGCACTTCTAGAGTGTCTGGACTTTGACATAGAGACTGAGTACTGATTTTATCAAGCTATAGATTGATGAAAACAAAGACTTCATAGACCTATTCTTGGTGATGTTGACGCTAACTCGTAAAATCAATTTATTTCAAACCTAACAAATTGCTAGATCATAGTCATAATTTTTCTCTACCAAGGGCTTTGATTCATTTGATTCCATGTGATTTTCATTACTGTTAAGTACAGTCAGCTCTTATGGAGAAATGAAGACAGAAAATGCAGCATATAAACCAAATTTGTCATAGTTTGAAGATATGAAAACAATAATCTTATTTAATTTAGAAAGATATTGGTCTGGACTGAAGTTTTTTCTCTAAATTCGGCAGTTTGAGCTTCTGGATGCTTCTCTGTTTTTGCTAAATACCTTTAGATATAATAATATGTTTTAAATAGTTGTAGGATCACTCCTTTTTCAGGAGTAAGCTAAATGATGGAATGAAGAGAATGTTTTAGGGCCAGCTTTACCCTAGAAAAATCCATAGAAAATGCCTACCACCTGTCAGGTAGGTATATTGGAATGGACGGAGTAAATGTAGGGGGTTTATAACCTACAAAGATATGGAAGATTTTCTCGTAATCTCCCCATTCCGGTGACTATATTGCTGGGTATGGACTAGATTTTTCTGCTCTGTAATGATTTATATCAAGGAACAATATTTAGTACAGGAAATCTTATACATGACTTGTTTTCAGAAGAAGAATTCAGGTGAAGTAAAGTTGATATAGGTGAATCAGTCAAAGCTGATATAGGTGAATCACTGAGCTGAACAAAAAGAAAAAAGTTAAGAAACAAATACAAAATATTCATTATTTTGGAAAGGTTCTTTAAAATAAATATAAGAAATTCTTGAGCAGGTTGTCTTCCTCTGGACAATTTGAAGAGGTATCATGGAATATTATAACATATGGAGACAGAAACTAAAAACCTGCATGAAGTTTAGAGGTCACTATGGTATTTTCTTAGTTGTTCAAGATATTCTAATAGCCTCTCTAAAATTTGAATAAATCAGAATTAAATAATAGAGTATTATCATGTTTTGATATAAATTAACTGCATGCTCTTAACCATATTTCATCTTTGCAGAGATTATTATTATTTATTATATAACATAAACATATTATCATTGTTGTGCAAGCACAGTTTAATCAGCATTATTTCATCCCTATTAAATGTACTTGTACTCTGGAGGGTTTTAAAAAATACCAGTGACTGCTATTTTTGAGTACATAGCTGGTCCTTCCAACCATCCCCATGTGTTTTCTCTAATTATATTTCCGTTAGATTCAACTGCAAAAAGAACTCTATACTTTTAATTTGATGAAGACCCTACTTACTGTCTAGAAATAAAAAATCTTTTTGGTTATCTCCAAGATGGAGTAAGAAGCTTTCAATTACAAAATAGCAATCAATGATGAATAAATAATCTGAACATTTACTTTGTTTATCACTGATGTTCTCCAGTGATACTTAAATGCCACTGAAGTGTGTGGCTAAGAAACAACTTTCTATGAACATAATCATTCATAAATCTCTAAATAGATGACTCTGCATTGCTGTATAAATAAAACTCCCTTTTCTTGTCCAGCCAATCATGTTTGGGTACTGAAAGACCATTAAGACAAAATGTAATCCAAATTATTGCAAATTTACCAATGTCTCTTTTACGGTTTCACTCAACTTCTGGACTTTGCAAACTGGAGCTCAGAAGATTTGTGGCACACCTATAGAAAAGAGAGCAAGGAACTGATCCTCATATTATTGCTAGTTAAGTGTTATCGTGTTCCCTTTTTCTATTTGGGACAAACACAAATAGGTTTGTCCAAGATGGGATATAGGAACTGTTATGGGGATTGGTCACTCTACAGACTGCTTCCAAACAGTAAAATGGCCAAGTCTGCTCCAGTTTCAGCGGTTTGTATCTTACCTATTAATTCAACAGAATCCAGGATCCTTCAACCAGATAAGTTGGACTCTCACCCTTAATCACCTCATATATGCACAACTCTCTCTCCTTCCATCTTGCTAAATGGAGACTGAAGTGTTTGGGCTGCAAGAGAAAACAATACAAAAAACACACCAGCAAGACAGTCTTCTCGTAGCTATGTAAAGACCTGTGTCTCTCCCTCTCTTTTATTTACCAGCATATAAACAAAGTCCATGTCTTCTTCTGTCTTCTTATTTTGGATGTATTCACATCTGAAATGAAAATTCTGCTGAACGTCAACCAAAGTTTTCATTTTAAAAGTAAAGGAAAACAAAAGGAACACCTTCTTGCCCCAAAACTCCCAAACCAACACCAAGTCAAAACAAATTTTTAAAGCTACTAAATCAATATCCTTTACATATTTTTTTTCTCATTTCTCTAAGATATATATTCAAAGTTAATGTCTTTGTATTGAAGGGGGAGATAATTACGTCCAGTCTACTGCTGAGTCAGGACCAACAAAGTAAGATCAATCTTCATTCAGCCAAAGCAGGAATAACTCCGAGGGTGGAGATTGCCCAGCCTGGGTTTTGATGTGCTCCTCCAAGAAAACTTTGACTGTTTTCTTGTAATCACATATCAGGTAGCTTAAGACCACAATTAAAACTCCCTTGGCTCTCTATTCCCTAGACAACCAACCAAGATGAAGTTCAGTAATGGTAATGGCTGTGGGATTTGTTCCTTGAAATATCTCCAATTGAAAAAAAAAACCCAAAAAAACCCCCCAAACCAAAACAACAACAACAACAAAAGCAAAAACCACAAAACAAAACAAACACCAAACCGGGCAGAGACTTAAAAATAAATGTGCAAGAATATTTGTTTGAAATTTGCACGGAAAATTGTGAAAAGCATTCACACAAGCCCCAAGACCTCTTTTGCTCTACAGACAGTTCTTTATGCAATTTAAATGTAATTGGAATAGTTTACACTGTCAGTATGATGGAAACAAGTCCCACTGTAAATGATAATATTTCATATTTTCATCTTAACCTACCTCAGGTGATTGAAGAAGCTAGTAAGCATTCTGAAACGAGATCAATATTCATCACATTGTCAGAAGGCCATGCAGAATTGTGAAGAATTACATCTTTTTAGTGAACATTTTTATTCTTTATGATGGTTAGTAATGTTCTATCAAAAAAGAAGTAGTTCCAGCTAGTTCAATATTGCTTGGTGGATTCATGCATATTTTTGTGGTGTTTCCATCTTTCTAATATGTCATTTCTTACTGTCTATTTTATTTTTTTTCTGCCAGAGAAATCCTACAGGTACAGATACTTAGAATGCGTGTAGTATTAGCAATGCCAATGTTAGAAGAGAGAGGTTATTGGGTTTTTTTCCACAATAATTAAGCATTTGACTATAAAATCCCACTGTGGAAGACTATACTTTTAAACACTGAATTTCTTAAAATTCAAAAGTATATGTTTGCTTGCCTTTTGCATGTGACAAACAAGGAAATTTTCATATTGAGTTTAAGATATTTAAGATATAACTTCTATTTACAATGTTTAAATAAGCATGACAGGGACAAAAGACCAGGAACCTACATGCACAATTGTATTTTAAGAGTTTCTCCTTCTGTCAGTAGCTTGGATTACTTGTAAGAACCTTCACAATGACCACCACATATTTCCTGTAAATATAGCTGAGGAGGACTGATTGACACTGACTGCTACCAAATAAGCATTTCCATGGCAGCCAACATCAATTACCATCAGTGATAGGATGCTCATCTGGGAGAATCTGAATAACATTGCAATATAAACCAAATCATTTAGGTTTCAGCAAATGCAAAAGAAATATTAACAGAGGGAAATAAAGGAAAAATAACTTAAGGTCACTGTCACCACAAGCTGCATATTTGTTGGTATAAACAAGAATGAATATCCTTAGGAACTAACAAAACATAAGACTTTTGTTCCTATTATTTTCACCAATATCTATTGTAAAAGTAATTCTCTATGTTGTAAAAAATGTCTTCCAGAAATATTTATGCAAGGAGTTGTTTTGGTGGTTTTTTTTTTTGTTTGGTTGGTTTTTTTGTTGTTTTTTTTTTTTTTTTCTCAAAGGCAAGGTGTTTAGGTTCTTTTCTTGTTATCAATCTCTTAAATTTTGAATTTCTGATAGGTCTAGGAGATTCAGAAAACTTGAGTAGACTCAATATCTTCGTTTTCTTTGAAACATATATACCTGATCAGAATATTATTAATATGTTTGGGGTTTTTTTCTTTGCTTCTCTAACTTATTACTATTCTAATCTGCTACTATTTCATAAACTTTCAGTTAAGATTTGGATACAACATCTGAAATTAGGTAAAGACCTGAGCTGCCATTTTCCTTTGAAAACAAAGGAATCCAGGGCCTCCATGTTGAAGTGCTGCAGGAAAATCTACCAGATTTCCATTCAGATATGACTCTAGGATGCCAAAAGGTGGCTACAGATAATTTTTGAGACAGCCAAAATGGGGAAGTTCAAACTCATAATCAGTGAAAGGTAAAATGGTGTCATGTTCCCCATGAAAAGGTTGGGGAAGGGGAAAGTAGGCAAAAAGATTTAATTTCTTTTCAGTTATATTTTCAAAGTATTTGTCCTTCACTTTTTGTAAACTTACTTTTGAAACATAGCTGAATGCACAGTAACATTTTAAAAGAAACCTCTCTACAGTATTCAAAGTCAATAAGAAAGGATTATTAGTTACAGTTAGGTATAACTAAATTAGAATGGAAATTTGGACTTGACTACTAAGACATTTAACACAATGGCAAAATTTTCCTAGTATCAAGAAAGCTCATGTGCCTGAAACCTCACTGACCCCAAAACATTCATATTTTTGTCCAACCAAGACAATGTTTTTTTGACCTAGCTATGACTTAACATGTTGTGGTAAGTAGTATGGTTATTAGGATTGCATGTTTTTCAGTTGGTCAGAAAAAAACTCAGTTTATCACTTTATTTCCTTTGATGTTGAGTTACTTGAATTTTTTTTTTTATTTGTCAGGTAGACATCGAATTAAGACCTTGTTCAGTTAATACTGAAATATGACTCTTAATTTGTTGTCTTTTCCAGCCTTACAGGAAATCCATAAGCTAGGTGCTCCCCTGTTCAGTAGCTATAACCTGGTATGCAAGGTATAAATATCTATAAAACTGTGCATAGGTTTCCCTCAGCTATGATAACAATTTGAAATATGCCAAAATATAACTGATGTTGATAGTTTATATCCTATAGATTAGTGCCAAGTAGTTTAATGAAGCTACATCATTATTGAATCCCAGCATACACGAGATCTGAAGGGAATACATTCCTCTCAACAGTCTATAAACTCAAGCAGATTCATAAGCATGTACATGTACATATTCATTTAGTTGCTGGAGAGAATCAGAAGGGGAGATATTCTCCTTGACAGTATCTGTAATACTAAATAAAAAAGCGCCAGAAGGCTGTGCCTATCCCCAAGGTAGTCCATCAGTTTATACTCTCAGAGTTTAGACTCAGTCTCATTATACTAGAAATTTTTGTTGCTGAATACTGTTACCTTGGAAAAATCAACTTGGAAAAATATACAGATAAGAACTGGGGAATTAACATAATTTTAACTTCTATGTAACTCATATAAGTAGCACCTTTTCCAGGTTTATCTCTTATATAAATCCTGTGGCAATTTCTATAAAGGGCATGAAGAGTTTGCATCCTTCTTGAGCAACAGAACACATATCTTGATAAACAGGTACTGACTGCATTTCCAATTTGCTCAAACATGTTGATGGTTATTAATGTATTTGCAGTTCAAAATCTATAGATTCAAAAAATATCAAAGCTCTTTATCGTGTTCCCATTTCATATGGTCCCCCATGTTGTATCATTATTGAAATAATAGTATGATAAGGAAACAGAAGGAAATTAAGTGTAGGAAAGGTGATGTGTCCCTACACACTTCTTATTCAAAGTAATTGTGATCTTCTTACTGTTAAAAGACTGGATTCCTATAAATTAATATTGCTTTGGAATTGATTGCAGCATTACATGGATTACATCTGACACCTCTGGAAAGCTTGTTTGTGCCCCAGGCATCTCTATATGTGCCTGCAATATTGACAGTATGAGTTATGTGGGTAAATATTTACATACATTCTGCAAAATGTGCTGAGGGCAAATCAAAAAGCAGAGGTTTCTCTGCTGGAAGTGAAGGGGAATTTGCTACAGGGAAGCAGTGGCACTGATCAGGCACAGCATGGTTAATATTGAAGGAATTTCTCTCTCTGTCTGTCCTGCGTACATTTTCTTGCAGGAACTTTGACCCTTTTTTATCATCTTACTGTCTCTGTATTTTTACTGTGTATAAAATATTATGCATATGTTGACAGCAATTCTTTCTTCCTTATTTTTTAATACTGTGTGTCAAGACCAAATTCCTGAAGGTCCCCTGGTTTTACCTATGAATCTTCAATTTCTTTCTACAAATTTGTCCTTTCAGGAATACCTATTACAGTATATTCCATCTTGCAATATGTGGGATTAAGGGTTTAGAAGGGCAGGGGCGTAGTGGTTGTTGTTTTGGAGGGTTTTTTATTTGTTTGAGGGGGGTGTTTGTTTTTGTTTTTAGGGGGATTTTTTGGTTGGTTTTTTATTTGTTTGGGGTTTTTTCAGATTTTAAAATATGTCTTTTTTTCAGAACTCAATAAACTCTTAAAATTTGATTTTCAGTTTCCCCTTTCCATCTCCCACTCATATCCTATAGAAAAATAATGGAATTGGAACTGATATGTCTCCATGAATGTATTTGATCTATGAGATGTTTCCCCCAACTTTCCCTTTTTTGCACTACAAAATATTTTTTCTTTATGTATCAACATAATTAGTTATATTTCAGTTAAATAATACAATAGTAGAATCCTTAATTTGGACATATAAATACTTATGCTGTAAAAAATGAATGCTAATTTACTGATGTTTATATTATTAAATATTAATTCAAAAATTTAAGACTTTTTTATATTTGTAATTTTCTTTAGGTTTGAATCTGCTAGTTGATGGAAGCACAAGTGAAGACAAGACATCTGGATATCTACAGATCAGAGAATTCACAATTATATGGTATTAAAAATGTAAATTAGGTGGAATTCTCAGTATGTGTGTTAGATGAGACAAAAAACTAGCTTGCTGGCAAACACCCACTAACCTTGTTATAGTGAAATGTCCTGTTCTCATGGACTCTCTGAGAAATCATTTGCTGGACTGAAGTTTTGCCTAGTTTCACTTTGGAAAATATTTGCTTAGAAAATTTAGAAGTGATTTGGAATTTATAGAATTATTAAAAATAAGCAAAGTAACAAATTAACAAAAGATCGATCAGACTAATATTTCAGAACAAACCAAATAATTTTGATTAGTCGTTGATTTAGACCAGAAAAATATAAGTGACTTACTAGAGAATCAGGAATTTTTGCTACTCCTGAAGGATTACACACAGACACACACTGCTTTGTCTTGATTTATACCTGATGGGATAAAAATCACATCTGTCCTTGAAGCTTTGTCACTGCTTTAAAGAAGAAGGAAATTCCTCATAATAAGCATGCTCTCAGAGGGCTGTGCTAACACATCTTGTGGTGGCTTCTAAACCAAAGCTTTGGTCTTATGCCCAGGCCACAGAGAACTGCTCTGTCCATACAAGTACAAGTACAGATACCCAGTTTAATTGTGCTTAGTACTAAATAGCTGCATGAAATATAAAGTGTGTTATATTCATCAAGTAAAATTGAATAAGGTGATGTTTTCTGTTGACCTTGATGTCCATGACTGTATCACTAATTAAAAAAAAAAGAGTATAAGGAATGATCAAATAACTTGTTTCAAGCATTAAGGCCAGTTAAGACAGGCTACCTTACATCTCTATTACTAAAGCTAGTCCTGTGTAAAACAAATTTTCTCTGGACATAATGACTTAGATGTTTCAAAATGGAGTCAAGAGACAAACCAACTGTTTAAGACAGCGGGCAGCTGGAGACCACTGTTTAGACGTGCTTTTTGGATATAAGTCAAAATCTGGGAATTGATAACATATTGCTGGATTGAATAGTTAAAGTCATTTGGATGTTAACACTAATGAGGTTAGCTAGGCAAAGTATAATAATTTACTTAAACAATAATCTGTTGCTTGTGAATGCGAATTGTAGAGAGAGGATTTAGTTGTTTAAAGTCTGATTGGAAAAGCTGCACAAGAATGTAGTAGGATAATATAACCCATTAACATAGCTATCCAGATGGCTGAACCTTTGTTTCATTACCATGAACTGTGAAACTCAAGTTCAGTAGCAGACATGGATGCCAGAACATTAGAACTCGCATGAGAGCATAAGTTTAGAGGCAAGAGTTTTCAGTTTTCATCTCTTATGTACATTTCCAGCTTGACATATGACATACAATTTGGGCCTAACATTTTTGGCATGTCAGTCCAGTGAAGGGCTAAGACAGAACTAGGCAATAATTGTACAAAGAAATCTTGACTCAAATTCCTATTAACAGCAAATCAGAGAAATGGGGGGGGNTGGAAAGGAATTATAATATTCTTCCATGTGAACATTTTCCAGCTCACAGTAAGCAATCGTTGAAGCCTACTGTGTTCACTATTATGAAAACCATTTATGCATAGTTAGAACTCCTATGTAAAATTGACCAAAAAATGAAGTGAAAGCTGTTCTGAGTAACTCTTTACTCTAAAAAAAGCAGTTAATTGCTTCCGGATATATTAGAGTTTATTGGTATTGTACAGATGTGTATAATCACTGCTTTTCCCTGTTTGAATAGCAGCCATCTGTTTGTCTTTGAATGATTGCAGCATTTAATAAATACACTTCTGTCTGTATCTGAGAAGTATTCACTCTTTCCCTGCCAGTGGAAGCAGGATGGCAAGACTCAAAATGATCTTCATCTATTAATACCAGCTAATGAGTGTAAGTATTGTAACTGGCTGTCATGATTTTGATGAGGTAGGTTTAGTTTCCTTCATAGTACCTTATGCAGGACTATGTTTTAGATTTGTGCTGAAAACAGTGTTGATGATACCCTGATGTTTTAGTTGTTGCTGAGCAGTGCTTGTACAGCATCAAGTTTTCTTTTGGGTTCTTTTTCAGGTCTTCTCACCAGCAAGTAACATAAGGCTGCATAAGTTAGGCAGGGGACAGAACTGGCACTGCTGACCCCAACTGATCAAAGGGATATCCCACATATATGACATTGTACTCAACAGTAAAAACTGGGAGAAAATGGAGGAAGGAATCAATATTAGCAGTTATGGCCTTTTCCTTCCCAAGCAGCTGATGTACATGATGAAACCCTGCTTTCCTGGAGATAACTGTGCACCTGCCTGTCTAGAGCGGTAGTGAATGAATTCCTCTTTTTCTTTGCTGGAATGTGCAACTTTGTCTTTCTCTATTAAACCATCTCTATCTCAACCCAAGTTTTTGCACTTTTACTCTTACAAATCTTTTCCCCATCTTTCTGTAAGGGTGAATGGCTGTGTGTTGTTTACTGCCTATGGGGTTAAACTATGACAACACTGACTTAGACCAATACAATATTTTTTGAAAGAGCTCCTATGATTCAGTAAACTCAACTGTGCTAAGTAAATGTCAATCAATTATAGCATTTATAGAAATTGCAGTTGAGATTCTTTCTCTTTTCACTAATATGAGATAATTTCCCAATAACTACTTAGAGAATTGTAGCATTATCCCTGTGTTCTTGTTATTTAGCTAAGGTAAAAAAAAAAAAAAAAAAAACAAAAACAAAAAAAACCCAAAAATGAACAAACAAACTTTGTTTTTTTTTAAGGAAATTCAGTAATTTCACTCTTAAATGAACAAGAGCCTCAGAAGCCAGAATGTTACAATAACTATCTTTTTATTGTTACTGAGAATTTTTCTTTCAATGTTGAATACCACTTCAGAAATATAAGTGAACTATAACCATGGAGAATGTGCATGATTTTAAATGAATTAAACAGCAGTTACTTAATCTTTAGATATTTTTTACCCTGAAAGCTGAGTATATAAGAATGAACTCTTTATACTGCCTCTAAATTTCCAAATACGGGCATTAACAAGTATAAATCATATAAGTTACCAAACAACTACTTTTAAAATTTTGACAGTCATTAGGGGAACAATGGAAGATTTCATTTAGATTAATTTTGAAATATGCAAAACTCTGCAATAAATATCCCTAATTTTTTGTACTTCGTTAAGTTACAGCCAAATATAGAAATTTCATATATCATTTTTGAAATAACATGCATAAGGTGAAGAGTATCAGGATGTATCTTATAATGTATGATGGACAGTTAATCATTTTATGGTTGATCCTTTCAAAGAGTTGCATTTAATTTTGGACTTATTCAGTGTTATTAAGAACTACTGAATCAAACTCTTTTGAGCATCCTTTTGTGCTTTATGATGTGAAAATCATGAAAACGGTAATTTCTTTTGCTATGAAGTCAGTTTTGAGGCCAGTCCTTTTTAAAATGAATCTACCTGTCAAGGAGACCATATGTCAAAGAAAGTAACAACAGATGTCAAGTAAGACAGAGCTGCACAGATGGTTCTATCTGCAAAGCTTATCAGTGGAAGCCTTTTGAGAGTATTTCAACCCCAGCCTTCCCCAGAGGCTTGGTTTTGGGGCTCAAGAACAACACAGAGCAGTGCAGTCAGGGGTGGACCCCATCCAGCCAGTGGTGGTGCAAAGTGTCTCCTAGGCAGAGCTGCAGGATGGTCACAGCTGAGGTCCCCCCCAACCCTTGAACTCTGCCTTCAGCTGAGTGCAGCCCTGCCTGAGCTGCAGCACAGCCCTGCCCTGCCTGGCCCTACTGAGCCAGACCCCACAAGTGGGCTGACTTCTGGAACTGGCCTGCACAACCCTGTCCCCACGTCACACCATGTATATCCCAGGGCTGTGTCTGACCTTGTTCACCTCACTGGGTCTGATCCTGACGCCACTGTTCCTGGCACCTCCACTATTCCTGAAAATGTGGAAATTGAAAATTTATACTCGTCTGTCTTCCGCATGTGCAAAACAACTTTCACAAACATTTGCAGTTTTTCAAATATGTACTTTAGACATATCTAAACTTTTCAGATAAGATAACTGGTCCTGGTTTTAACTTTTCCTCATATTTGATCACAAAATTAATATAATAATTTAACTAGAATGAAAAGTGATAAAAATTACATACTGTTTGACCTTGTTCCATGAACCCTCATACCAGATACATCTTGCCAAACTTGAGGCACGTCACTAAAAGATATTTCATCTAAATTTCCAATGGAGGAATATAGGTTCTATCAGGGAAGGGTTCAGCTGTTCTGAAGATGTTAATTCCTGCCCTGAGGTGGCTATTTTGCCATATGAACTGACTGCTCTGAATAAGACAATGTCTTAAATTAGACATCTTAGTGCCTAGAGATATCTCTTGGTCTTTCCTTTGAGGGCAAGGTAAGTGTTATGAGAATTTGCAAGTGATTGTGAGTTAAAAGAATTCAAAATATAAATCCTTTTTGAAATATAACTGCATTATCAATCTCCCTGTTTCCTAAAAAAAAAAAAAAGTCATTAATTTGAAAGAACATATACCGCAAATTTGGTGCACATTCAGAATGCATTAAGATCTTATACCCAAGGTACATAGGAACAACCATGATTTTTTTAAAAAAGTGAAGGTATTAACTAATAACATACCTAATAATAATAGTTATATTCTTAAAAAAAACCCTAAACCCCACAAAACTCAAAACTGTAAAAGATGACCCAGATTAAATATACATAAATATCTCATTTAAGGAAGAAAATAAATGAAAAGGATAAAATAATAATTCTTATAAAATTCTGGGTTCGTGACCTAAGTATATGAGCACATCACTAAACATGAATTTTGATATCATGTAAAACAGATTGTTGTTCAAACACTTATTCCTTGCAATCTTAAAACAAATAGTTATTGAAATAATTGTGAGAGCATTTTCATTCTTTAAGAAATTTATTATTTTAAAAAGTAATAAATCTAACTGAAAGTTCAGAATCTTGTTTTGTCTGTTGTGCAATAACTGCAACCATTCTTTTCTGGGTTTCTTTTTATTCTTTAAATTACTGATATTTTTTTCAACTCAATCTTGTCTCAACAAACATTAGGTTTAGGAATAATTTAATTTAATAGCTAGGCATTCTGATGAGTAGAAATTCTCCTTAAGCTTCCTAAATGTAAGAAAAGCCTCATGCAAAATCCATTTATTGATAAAATACACAAGCCACCACATGATTAGCCAATTGTGCATATTGCCTGCTCTACTATACCCTGCTGGCTGTTAGTCTTGTTTCTAAGGAAAGAATGTATTGACGGGTTTTTTTGGTTGTGTGGTTTTTTGGTTTTTTTTTGTTTTTTTTTCCCCTTTCTTGTGGTGAGCATATTTGTATGTGGTTTTATTTTTTTAAAAACAGATCAAATACCAAAGGCTGATCATGATCTTTACTTTATCTGTTTGTTTTAAATTTATACTTATAAAATAGAACACTTAAGTGAATTGAAGGACAGAAAATATTTCACAGTAGAGCTAGCTGGACATTGGCTGTGAATGTGAGGATTACCTTAATGGCATGGTGGGGGAGTAGTTTTCGATAATTACTTTGGTTGATATTGATTTATTCTGCATAAACATACAAAGATTTACCCCTTTGTCTAATAAGACAGGAGCCTGAAAGGAATGGAGAATCATATATTTTATTATCCATCATCAGGTACATGTTTAATGTGTGCTATGGGGGAATCTGCATAACTCCTTCAGGTAATGATATGGGTAGCTATAGCTGTAGATATAAAGGGGAATGCAGAGACTAACACACACACACAGAGGGAAAAAAAAAATAAAAGAAAGAAAAAAAGAAAGCTTTATCATGCTAATAGGATGTTTGTGTTCTGGTTCCTCTTGGAACCCTTACCTTTTCTAAGGCTCTCAGCAGTGACTTTCAGCAGGATTCTCATTAATATAAATTCCTGTGTGCTTGCAGGGCTTTAAATTACACTTTTTAATGTACACGTTACTCTGCATGTGAATTTTGTGGGATCAAACTCAAGGAGCAATTATGATGATAGATGTAAATACTAGAATATGTGGAGGCCATTAATTAACTATGTGGTTTTTTACCACAAATGCTTCTTATCACATGGATTTTTATGTTTTTCTCATATCTTCTGAACTAGCAGTCTGCTATTCATGAAATTTGGAAGAAAGGCAAAAAATCTAAAAGAAAATAACTCTTTGTATATTTTGTGAAAATAAGAATGCAGACAGAGAAGGTAAATGTCAGTGACAGTCTCACTGAAAGTATTTTAGATTCCACTTTGCAGGGCAACACACATATAAGATCACAACTACATAAAAATACTTCATCTTAGCTTGCTCTATGATAAAATTCCAAGTAATTAAACAGATTCAGAATAATCAGAAAAAAAAACCTCCCTTAATTTGATTGTTTTCAGGAAAAAAATTAACATCAATGTATATGATGTAGGTGTACAGTCTGAACATATGTATATAAAGTTGACAGAAAAATAAAACAGTCCTACAGATCATGATCTGTCGTGTTGGTCTTTGAAAAGAATTACTATTTTTTTTATAGGTTTGATTTGAATTCTGGTTGTATCAACTGTCCTTTATATGGCTGTACTTTTAGATCATGGAGTATCTCAAGAGATAGAATCCACTAAATGCATAAGAAAAAGGCTTATTCTAGTTTTAAAAAGATAATAACATAGTATAGGTGAGCCTATATAGCTTCAACATATAGCTTTTTTGTTTGGAGGCACATGGCAAATATTATTTTTTGACTTCTCCAACACAGGATGGTCCTGCTAAGGAGTCTTTTTTTCCTATTGAAATATTGTATTTTTTGATGGCTGTAACCACTCAATCTATAAGCCATGGTTTCTCTTACACTTTTCAGTCACACTCTCTGAGAAAGAGTGGATGTATCATTAAAAAGATATAGTTTATGGATGTTTCATGAGGTATACTCCTTAAGTTCTACAGGGGAAAAAAAACCCTGAAACACAAAAAAAAAAGTGTTCAAATTGTACTTGTTAGAATTATCATCTAATTGGTTCCACTTATTTGATTACCTTTCTATATTATTTAGTTAGATTATAGTTCCTGGTTGATGTGTTTTCATGCTATCTGAGATAGGTCAGCTAGAGATGTCATGTACCTACCTTAACTACACACAGTATTCTGCCTTGTATAACTTAGTCTCTCACAGAATCCTATTCGATAAAGCACGTACCATAGACATTTCCAAAAGAATTACTGTGACAAGATTGCACTACTTGTTGACAGGTCAGAAAGGAGACATAGACATTGTCAAAATAAATAACAATCCCATAAACTTCGCTTTCCTTCAGTTTTCTGCAGAATTTTGCTAGAATCCTAACAATTTTTTCCTTCCTTGTACCTGGCTCAATCAACTTGGATGCTATTTTCTTAGTTATTGATTCTGACTGGGCAGGTTTTTTCAAGATATAGTACAGTTGTCTAAATCTTCTGTTTCAGAACGCTTTCTCAAACATCTTTACTAGTTAAACAAACTTAAGGGGTAAAAGGCATGCTAATGATAGATTTGCACTGTATATAGGTTCATTTACATCTGAGCCTTTATCAGAGTGAACATTAAGCTGTTAGATACAGAGGGATGAATTAATTATAACACGAGATGATTTCAAAAATGGTTCAACTGAAATATTTCTAGAATTTCCATATGCCTTTCCTGGCTATAGGGATGATTGAGCATGAGTAGCTGAAACATAGGTCTATTTTGAAGATGCCTAGAATCAGATTAAGTGATGTTCATTTCCAATATTAGTTTAATGACTATGTAGGAATTCACCCATTGCTTAATTTTCAGTGTTAATTAACTAAATTATTTAATTATTTTAATTATTTTATTTTTGCTACTGTTCACACAAACTGTCAAATGCCTGCCCAGGCAAGTGAGCATAAGGTTAACAGAATGACATTTGCCTTATGAATTTAAGTTTTATGATTAAAGCATTTATTTTGGATGTTGAAAGACGTGGCTTTGGATGTAAAATTTTCAGGAAATATAACTCTCAGCCTAGAGAGAATAAAACTGTCATGGCTCACATTGTGGGAATGTGCTCTCTTGACTAGATTATAAGACATTCAGACAAAAAGGAAAGAGATTCACTGCAGCCAAGCATAGAGGTGCAGCTTTTTTCTTAATACTAATTTAATGCATTCCCTTTAAAACTTTAAATATTCTGTAAAATCTCTCTGCATTATCTATCTTCTTCCCCAAAGTGCAGAGTGTAACCATGCTAACACCAAGCCCAGCCTCCCTACCCACCCAAGCACAAAGTACACACTGCAACAGGTGCAGGCTGTTCCTACTCTGTAGCCCTTGAGGACTGGTGTCCTCACCATCTAAGAGACATTTCAAAATCACTGTGTTACTCCTCCTGAGTTTGTATTGTGGGCAGCCAGGAGTGCAAGAAGCAGAAAGCAGAAAGGCAGAGTCTGATTCTCTCAGTTTGAGCAGTCAGGTGAGACAAAGTGACATCTGGGATGAGACATAAGAATCTCATTCATGCAATTAGTTTTGTTTCATCTTATTCTGTTTTTCATACAATACTGCTGCAAAATTTTATAGTAAGGACCATGTCTGGACTTCTCTTGTCAGGACTTAACACAATAAATTGTCTCAAACACTGACAGAGGAGGAGGTTCCCACAAGATAAGCTAACTTAACACAGGCACAGATGGCAAAAAGGAAGGTGTTAATTTCAGGCCTACATGGAGGTGAAAGGTTTGGAATTAGCACATCAGACAAGACTCCACCATGCAGACTGTGGGAAAAGCACAGATGCAACTATGGGGAGATGCCAAGCCTGGTAAAGCATATCTGGATAACCTATTCAGACAAAATACCCACCATGGCAAACTGTGGGAAAGGAAGTAACTGCTTACTCACATGCCATCCCAAACTGTGGGAATAACACATATGGCTCTGGATATCTGGGACTTGGACTGTAGAGAAGTGTATCCTCCAGAAAAACGCTCTGAACACCCACACCACAGAAGAGCACAAGAAGAAGGGTACCCACGGGGAGGTGACTATAATTCTCTCTCTTTCTCTGTCCCCATCTCTCTCCCTCTCACATTTACTGTTAAATAATATCCATATTATTCACTTTGGCATATGGTATTATTTGCACCTTAATTTGGGTAGAGGCATTTTTAACAACTGGACTGTAATATTGTTTCAGAAGTGGGAACATAAGAGCTGCTTTCTAACGATTTTTTAGGAAAAGATGCAACTTTTCTAGTTTGAGCAATTATCTTCCGATAATTGCTGATAAACAGAATCTAACTTTCTTGAAGTGCTTAGTTTTTAAGATACGCAACCTATTACATGGTCAGTGGAGAGACAGTGCCCAAAAACAGTGTACTTCATTTCTCTTTTGAGGTGCTTATGACTGTATATAAATATCAAGCTTCACTGAACTGGAGTTCTACTGTTCTTTACTGATTTCATGTTGAAATATCCACTTGACTCTGAAGAAAGAAATATTTTATTTTACCCTAAATGACTAAAAATTACTTACTTACAAGTGTAAAATAGACAGTAAGTCAAATGCAAAATACTCTTGTTTTTGGGGTGGGTTTTTTGGGTTTATTATTATTATTATTATTTTATTTTTATTATTATTTTTATTTTTCCTGTAAATACGTGGGGTTTGTTTTTTTGTTGGGGTTGGTTTTTTATTTTTTTTTACAATTAGTCTTGTTGAAAGTATAGGAAAATATATATTGGACTTTCATTGAGATATTTTGTTGATATTTTTTGTTGTGGATCCAAATGTTGATGAACTGCAGCAATGTCCTTAAGCAGTGACAATCACTGAATCATAGTATGGTTGAATTTGGGAGGGAACTCTTGAAATTATCTGTTCCTGCCACCCTGCTCAAGCTGAATGCCCAGATTCATGTCCAAACAGCTTTAGAGTATCTTCAAGGAGAGAGATTCTACAACCTCTCTGGACATCCTGTGGCAAGGCTCAGTCATCTTTTTCAGTATAAAACTGTTTCTGGTGTTCAAAGGGAACTTCTTGTGTTCAGTTTGTGCTCATTGCCTCCTCTTATACCATTGAAGAGAGCCTGGCTCCATCCTCTTTCATAGTATCATGGAATAGTTTATATTAGAAGACTTTTGAAATCATCTAGTCCATCCCCAGAGGCTTACATGGGTCCATTTCTTAAGCTTGTCCAGGTCTCTCTTGGTGGAATAGTTCCCCTCAGATGTGACAACCATACTAATCAACTTAGTGGCCTCTGTGAACTTGCTAAGAATTCATTCAATCCTACTGCCTTTATCCTCAATGAAGGTAATAAAGTGTATTAGTCCTATGGACCTCTGGGGAACACCACTTGATACTGATGCCCATGTGGGCATTGAACCATTGACCATTTCTGTCTGGATGTGACATCCATTACTCTTCCCTTGTACATTGATGTAGCCAGACCACCATGGAAGGCCCCTAGGTTGGTCAGCCAGGACTTATCTTTGGTGAAGACATGCTGGCGGTCTCAAATTACCTCCCTGTCCACCATGTGCCATAATCTAGCCTCTAGGAGAATATGCTCCACAATCTTTCCAGAGACAGAGGGGGGGCTCACAGGTTGATCATTCTCAGGGTCCTCCTTTCTACCTTTTTAAAAATGGGGGCAATAATTCCCTTTTTCCAGTCTTTGACAGCTTCATGGTGGCTTCTGAGTGTCATGACTTTTGAAATATCATGGAGACAGTCTTGACAATTACTAAAGCCTCAGAATTCTGGGATGCATTCCATTGAGTCCCATAGACTTATGCATGTTCAGGTTCACCAGGTCATCACAAACCTGATCTTACAGTGGGAGGGACTTTGCTCCCCCAGTCCCTCTCTTACAGTCCACCTGCTGAAGAAGTGTGGGAAGCAAGTGAAGAGTGGGAAGTGCCAGTGAAGAGTGAGGCAAAAATAATGTTCTTCAGTGCCTCAACATTCTCCTTGTCTGTCTGTATCAATTTGACTGTATGGGTCACTGAGGAGGGTTTCTTTTACCTTTTTTTTCTGACTGACATTTCTATAGAAGACCTTCCTGTTAGTCTTTGTATCTCTTAATAAATTCAGCTCCAGGTGCTCCTTGGTCTTCCTAATCTTGTTCTTACACAACCAGACATAATCCCTATACTCTTCCTAGGACACCTGTCCCTGGTTCCAGTGCCTGTGTATTTCCTTCTTTCCTCTTAGTTTGACAAGAAGGTCTTGGTTCATCCATGCCAGACTCTTGTCTTTCTTTCATGATTTCATACACCTGAGAACAGAGAGTTTCACTCCTGTACAAAAAGTATCCATAAAGACCTGCCAGCTTTGCTCTGCTCCCTTGTTTTTGAGGGCAGTTTCACTGGGGGTCCTATTGAGTAACTCCTTGAACAGCTGCAATTTTCTTTCTTAATATCCAAGGTCATGACATTAGTCTGTGCCTGATGCATAATCCTTAGGACTGCAAACTCCACCAGTGTATCACCACCACAGCTCAGGCTGCCTGCAGTCTTGATGTCACTGAATAGGTCACTTCCACTGTAGCTGGAGCAAGAAGGTTTTTTCAATCAGTTCCCCTTGGCTGGGTGGCCATCAACCACAAGGTTCCCTTTGTTGCCTCAGCCTCTTGTTCTCGCTTAGAATGTTTCACTCATGTGAAATAGTGATCATGCTCATCATTATTTTTCAGACACCTCCTCATACTCTATCCAATTTTTGATATCTTTAACATGTGTTTAATATTTAAATGAAGCTTTATTCTGAGGTTTAAAGTGAGTATTTACGGTAAACAAGCTCATAAAAAACCCCTGAAGTTCTAAATATACACTGCAGCATAGAATTGCACTTCCTCAAGGAGAGATTTTAGGAGGAATAAGGAATTTTCATTTGAGAATTAAGAATAAATTTTTTTCAAGAAGCTTATAAAAAAGAAACACTTTTTTAAAATAACATACTTATCTCTTGTGAGATAATTATTCTTCATGTAGTGTTTATGTAGCTTTTTCTCGAGTTTAGTAATTCAGCATGGTTTCCTGAGAAATCAGTTTCTATCTGCCAACACCTTCATGAGGAAAAAACAATATTGCAAGGGCTAGAGAAAACTTATTTCCCAAAAGAAAAATATAAATCCTGGTATTTAAATGTGAATTAAATATCCTGGAATTGTAGCTATCACATTATAATTTGAGCATTAGTATCATTATCACTAAAAATGACTTATCTAAATTTACAAGGTAATGACTTACTGTACAAAAACAATGTATCGTAGACAACAAGTATCTTGAGTTCCTTTTTATCAAAGTGATGGCTACGTCACTCAATGTCCTCTTTTTTTGTTGTAGTTGGAAAAAAAGGTAAGTCTGATTCTGAAAGATGAGAAAGCCAGATCCAGACAGTTCTATAACCCTGCAGTGGAGGCATAATGTCTCTAATTCTGTTTTACACTGTAGACCTTTAAGGTAATTAGCTGGATAAAGTCCTAATTCTCACTTTTCTTTCATCTTAGATGAAGTGATTTGTTCCAAATTTACAGATAGTATGTTCTGTTAAAGTGATGTCCTGGTTTTAACTAAGAGTTTATTTTCTTTCCAGTAGCTGGTACAGTGTTGTGGTTTGGATTTATTCTGAGAATAATGTTGATAACACACTGATATTTGAGTTGTTGCTGAGTAGTGCTTTCTTCTAAGTGAAGGACTCTCATGTTTCCCATGTTCAGCCAGTGAGCAGGTGCACAAGAAGCCAAGAGGGAACACAGCCAGAAACACTCCGTTTTTTGTTCCCTATCCTGCCTGGGTGAGGAGAGTGAGCAAGAGGCTGCATGGTACTTAGTTACTGTCTGTGACTAACCAGAACAAGTCATTCTATAATGCTGAAATTTACACAGTTTTACTGTATAAACTTTTTCTGCATCCTTTCAATATTCCTAATGCATTTGAATTTAGTCTTCTTAATAATCAGTTGAATAAGTATTAGTATTTCTAATTATGTGGCGGTAAATTAATACAGAGATGTTTATGTTTAAGACATAAATAATGATTAGTAATAAAATAATTGTATGTTTGATTGCTCTCCCAAGTGCAGAGGATACTTTCTGTGGTAAAACCTTACACAGATGTGCTCAAGCATGACAGTAGATGAACCATGAAGTAAAAAACATATCTGATGCTACTCAAATAATCTAGTAGATATTTTGGTCATACAGACATTTCACCTTTTTTTCCATTTTTCTAATCATTTTCAGTTGCAAAACTTTGAGAAGCAGTATAAAATATTTTTAGTATATGCTCTATTTACAGTGTCCTACATCTGACAGTTCTCCCATGAATATGACAAATGCCAGCCACTGGTCTCCATGATAATTAGGGAAAAAATAATTTGATTCTACTTATTTTAAAACCACATAAAAATTTCTGCATCACTTTATCTCACCACCATACTCATGATCCATTTATGGATCTGAGGCTAAAAAAACAACAAAAAAAATCTTAAAGGCAGACAGACACTTGGATCATTATCCTTTATCTGCAAGCAGACTGAAAATACAGGGCCTCATTCATCATGTGGAATTTATGGTACTGAAGATAGATGATGTATAAAAAAAGACGCATTTGAAAACTTATTTCTTTGTATACACCAATATTGTCCACATACAATTAGTATGTAGAAATAAACTTCAAATTTATCAGTAATAAAATAATTCAGTTTAAAAAGGTGAAAATTATTAGTAGAATTGAGTAATAATGACAGACTGTAGGGTCCTTGAACTTATGCCTGATGGAGTCTTAAGCTCACTGTTTTCTAGTAATGTTCCTTGGAATTAACCTGCCTTGGAACCATGCTTTGTACTGTCTTGGAACACAATAACTGGATCTGTCCAAATAGTCAAGAAATGAGTTCACAGCTAAGCAAGTGTACAACTTAAAGGATCAAAGTTCACTCATTGTCCCTCTTTGGCAGTGTAGATGTATCCAGAAGTTTTATTTCTTGTAGTCTATTTATTTATTTTATCTACTTCAAGTTTATATAAAGTAGTAAATAAAACCCCCTATTTTTTAAAACAGAAAGCATAATTTTTTGGTTTTGAGATTCAATCAAGAACAGTCATCTGACAAGTGAATGAAATAAGACATGTCCCTTTAAGTGAAGACTGAGTCTTCATTTTTTTGAACAAAGAAAATATACAAGAATGTCCCCTTACAGACTGGATCTTCCCTCTGCCCACATAGTAGAACAGAGGCAATAACTTTGAGGTGACATGGAATTAATAAGTAACAGGAGTCCATTAATTTATGACAGCCCTCTGTTGCACTTGCCAGTTCACATGGCTATCTCAGCCTGAGATATCTCATGCAACACATGAGAAATATATTTAAAAATCTAAATCCTACATTAACTACCTTCTGGGGTAGGATTCAACTCTTACATCTCAAACCTCATGCTTAGATTTTAGGAAAAATTTGTGTAAATGTTAAGGAAACTTCCCTGCCATCCAGGAGCCACTCTGACAGTGATACTTGCACCATCTGGGCTGGGACCAATGTCCCTCCACAGCTACACACCTCCCACTCAGACAATCAGATGAGGTTTCCCAGATGTCTCAATCTTTAAAATTATTGTCTTGGTGCAATAATTAAATAACAAAAAAACTCCTTGACCTCCTTCCTTTGAGGAGGGGTCCCAAAAAAAGGAAACCCTGGGCTTGCATACCCTCACAGTCTCAGTGAGAAAGTCTGGGGTCATTGACTCCTGCCATGTCCCCGAGTGTCCAGTCACCTGGCTGGGCCACAGGTCCCTGTGCCCTTTGTTCTGCAAAGGGTCAGCAGTTCATGGCCTCTTGGCTGGGGCTCCAACACCCAGAGCTCAAACTGCACCTCGAACTGCAGCTTCATCCTGAGCTAAAAGTACCAGCACTGAAGGTATTCTCAACATAAATGCATATTAAATCAATAAAAATTCAGAGATGGATTTACTTTCATGAAGCCAAATAATCCTGAGATGCCCTAAGTCATCTAATACATCTGTTCAAGATGAGAGAATATGACATAATTTACAGGAGATCTGTGTCATTCATGGATCCGGAGGTGAGAAGAATATCCCACAGGCTCTAAAATGACACTAGATGCCTACATTTGGGCAAGTGGATGAGGTTTCAGTCAGGGCTTATATCTATTGACAGTTGTGGTACTTCAGACACCCACTACACATGCAAGAAACTAAATTTAGGTAAATTCGTTTGGAACTTCATTCCCATCTCTAGGGAAACTGTAAACAATATCTGCTGTGATGATATCACACAGGTTTTTGATGCTTGTTTTATCCATGCTTTCTTTATCCTTGTAATGTCATGCTAGCTAGCACGCTGGAGGAATTGGAGAGGACTGTTTTATTTAATATACAGAAGAGGGAGAGGAGATACATAAACCAATTAAATCTTCTCCCATTTTGTCTCCTAACTTTTCAGCAGTGGAAAGGGTTTCTTTCAATACGCCAGTTGTCTTAAGCAAGGGTAGAATCATTAAGTCTGTAAAAGGCTTCCAAATCATCATGCCCAACCTTTGAGAGGGTGCTTGGCACCACCTTATCAACTAAACCACAGCATAAAGTACCATGTCTAATTGTTTCTTGAACACTTCCAGGGATGGTGACTCCAACATCTCCCTGGGCAACCCATTCTAATGCTTAACACCTTTTCAGTGAAAAAATTCTTCTTGATATCCATCTGGAGCCTCCCCTGCTGCAGAATAAGCCTCTTGTCTTTTTTCAGGCTGCTCAGGAGAAGAGGCCAGTCACCATCTTATTACAACCTCCTTTTGGGAGTTGTAGAGAGTGGTAAGGTCTCTCCTGAGCCCCCTTTTCTCCAGACTCAACTCATTTCCTTCAGCTACTCTAGAGTTGTGCTCTAAATCCTTTAGAAGCTCTGTTGCCCTTCTCTGGCCTCGCTCCAGCACCTCAGTGACTTTCTTGTTGCTGGGGGCCCAGAAGGGGACACAGGAATTGAGGTGTGGCCTCACCAGTGCTGAGTACAGATCACTGTCCTGGTCCTGCTGGACACACTATTTCTGATACATGCCAGAATGTCATTGGTTTTCTTGGCCACCTCGACACATTGTTGGCTCAAGATCAGCTGCTGCCAACCAGCACCTCCAGGTCCTTTACCACTGTGTCACTATTCCCCAATCCTGTAATTTTGCCTGAGATTTTTGTGACTGAAAGGGAGGACCTAGTACATTCTGTATTGAACCTTATACCACTGTATTTGACCCAGTGACAGAGCCTGTCCATATCCCTCTGTAGAGCCTTCCTACCCAACAGCAGATCAACACTCCCAGGCCATTTAGTATTGTCTGCAAATTTAGTGAGGGTGCACTTGATCTCCTCATCCAGATCATTGATAAAGATATTGAACAGAACCATCCCCAGTACTGAGCCTTGAGGAACCCCACTAGTGACTGGCTGTCCACTAGATGTGACACCATCTACCACCAGTCTCTGGGTCTGACCACCCAGCCTGTTCGTAATCCAGTGAGGAGCGCACCTGTCCATGGACTGTCACCTTCACCAGGAGTGTGCTGTTTCACACAAGTTCCTCTTCTTTAAGAATGTCTGAAACTTTTCCAGGTCCTAATTGTGGGTTGGTTACACTCTGTACGTCACATACTAATGTGCCCCCACTTGAAGTATCCAAAAAAGGACAGTTAGAGTAGCTATTGTGATTGCTTCTTATCCAGCCACTAGGTTTATTTTTTCAGAGAACCATGGGCAGGAACCCAGACCTTTTCCCAAGGGGACATCAAGACACAGTTGAGCACCTAGGGAAGAGCAGGTCACATCCTTTACCTTGCAATATAGACATAACCAGCATGAAGCAGATTTAGCATTTAAATAGATAATACATACCTTTTTGGTGTTTCTGCCATCCTTTCACCTAAATTATCAAAAAATATAGCAAAATTGTGGGGGTTTTACTGTTTAAAAAATATGTTAGCTTTTTGAATCCAGCATTTAGAAACTTTTCACCTGGTAATTATGTAGCTGTGATGGGTGAAAGAAGAGCAAGAAAAAAAGAGAGAGTGAAATACAGAGATTAAAAAGAGATGATTAAGACATTTTTTAACTTCAAGCTTGATTCAATAGCCCTGGGGAATCTCATGCTTCTTTAATGAGTGCTGCTCTTAGCCATCTCTGCCTAATGAGAAAAATAGGTCCAGAGAGATCAGTTCAAAGTTAAGTGCTTCAAAGACAGGTTGGATTTAAAACAATTTCCTCCTCAGCTTCCCTAGTCTGTCTCCATATTTTGTTTTATTCTTCTCTCATTTAGTATTCTTGAGCATGAACTATGGGAAAGGCCTGAAATTAGCAATCTCATTATGGAAGGAGCTATTTTTGCCGTCATTTTCAAACAAATATAGTTCCCTGTAGGTAATGTCTCTGTCCATAGTTAATGTCACTTTTCCATTAGTTTTTGGTTCCTACTCTACTACATGTCTGTTTCCTTGCAGTGATAGCTGGCAACTATTATTTCTGGTGGCCAAGAAGCACCAGTGTCCATGTGATACAGGTATTCCAAACCTATATTATGATTTCCCATCCCCTTCCAGCTCTGTTTTGCATATAGCAGAACTGTGCTTCTGTGTAATTGTAGTCAGAACATATCCCAAATACTCTGTGTGGATTTGTGATTGAACATTCATTTACAAACTTTCTCTAAGCTCCCTAATTAATAGCAGAGCTCTATCCCTATCTGCAAGTCCACAGATACATCCACAAAAACATAAATATATGAAAAGCTGCAACTTGCAATTCTGAAAATGTTTTAAGAATAGAGGAAAAGTTTATCTTAACAATAATCTTCATATTCTTGTAGATAAAGAAATCAAGTAAGAAATCCAAGAAAATGTCTGACCAGAAAGGCTATATGAGCTCTTGGATAGTTAATTTGACAACTACAGATTTCAATATATATAGTTTTGTGTATTTCTTTTAAGAAAACTACTTTTGTGGGGTTTATTTTTTTCTACAGCATAAGAGGAATTTTGTTGCCTATTAATTCTGGTTCATACAAAGACACTAATTAATCTTATGGTATCCAAACATATGCTGGCCAACAGGTATACTGGTAATTTCATTAGCTGGGAGTTTGTCTACATTAGAGAGAAAAGTTGTACATTTCTTTAATAATTCCTGTAAGTGATGCTTTCAGTATACAGTAATTCTAGCAATGTCTGTTTTTCTGCTGTAAATGCTGATGTTACTTCTATAAAATCATTCTGAAAAGTTCTGCCTTAAAAAAGCCTGGCTTCTGGGAATGGGTACTTAACTGCAGGACTTAAAAGGCTAGCATAAATAGAATTTGAACCACATAAAATGTTAGATCTCAGGAAGTTTTGAAGTGATTAAAATGTTACCTGCCCAGTCTAAAGTTGTAAAACAACATCAGTAATCAAATTATGAGCATTACTATATTTATTTGAAATATTTTATGGTTTTATCACCAGTTGAAGCACTGTAAAATTTTGAAATCGATTGTTGACAATGCCATCTTAAAATATTTTTATTATTTTTGTTTTTTCTCTAACAAGATAATTGAATGCATTGAGAAAAAGTGCTATATTGCAGTTTGTCTTTTATTTGTACTGGTCTTGCAGTGACAACATACTACTGTGACAGTCATGTTTAATAACATCTTTAAAATATGTCAAACTCCTTAGAATGTCACAACCTGTTTGCTATCCACACTAATGCAGCTGAAAGCCAATCAATCTTTCACAAAAAGAGATTTTGGATACAGGTCTATTTTCTGTGGTGCAAGGGGCCCAGTCAGTGAAGAACTCCTGGAAACAAAGGAAGCTGATCACTGCTATGAAGACCTAATAATGTGACAAAAGTTCATGCTGTAGAAAACTAGAAAGGTCAATAAAATCCAGGGAAATCCACAAGCATATAATACTCAACTTATTGCTCTGCTGCACTCTTGTAATCATACTGTGTGCTGGTGTACTCATGTTAGAGCTAGCTAGATTGAGCATCCTACATTTCATGAAAGACAAATATCAGGAAACAAATTTGATTCCTTGTTTTTATTCTATTCTGAGTGAACCTTCCTACTTAATATACTCCCCTTCTTTTCCTTTTAATTTTTTTCCTACCTTTTTTCCACACCCTAGAATGCAGAAATATGAACCTGAGGATTTGTATCAGGATGGTGTAGCAAGGTTTTGGTAGTGGTGAGGACTATAGGAGTGGATGCTGTGAAAAGCTGGTAAAGCTTACCCTGTATTAGACAGAGGCAATGCCAGGTGACTGCAGGACGGGTCCACCTCTGGCCAGGGCTGTCAATCAGTGATACTGCTAACTCTGTGATAATTTATTTAACAAGAAGCAAATACAATTTTATGGCACCTGCAGCCAGAGAAGTCAGGAATAAGAGTATGTGAGGGAAACAGCCCCGAAGACGCCAATGGCAGTAGAGAAGGAAGGGGAGGAGGTGTTCCAGACACTGGAGCAGAGATTTCTCTGCAGTCTGTGGTGCAGCCCATGGTGAAGCAGCTGTGCCCCAGCAGCCCATGGAGGTGCATGATGGAGCAAAGATCCACTTGCAGCCCATGGAGGATCTCCTGCCAAAGCAGGTGGATTCCTGAGAGGAGGCTGTGACTTTGTGTGAATCCCACACTGGAGCAGGCTCCTGGAAAAACCTGCAGACCTGTGGGGACAGGAGCCCACTCAGGAGTAAGTTTGCTGGCAAGATTTGTGATTCTATGAGGATTTGCACTGGAGCAGCTTTTTCCTGAAGGACTACATACAATGGAAAGAGACCCATATTGTAGGAGTTCATCAAGAGCTGTCTGTGGGAAGGACTCATGCTGGAGAAGTTAATGGAGGACTATCTCCCATGGGAGGGACCCCACCCTGAAGCAGGGCTCCTCTCTCTGAGAGGGAAGCAACAACAGAAACAGTATATGATTGACTGACCTTTATTCCCTGTCTTCCTATACCATTCCAGGGAGAAGGATGTACAGAATAAAGTTAGGCCTAGAAAGGAGAGAGGAGTGGGGAGAAGATGGTTTTAAGATTTTTCTTCTCGTTATCCTACTCTGCTTTTGACATTTTTTCTTAAGAGGAAAAAAATTATATAATGACTACCCCTAAGACCAAGTTCTTTCAGAACTGTAAACATGCAATTATGGCAGTATGTAAAGGATTTGATCTTTTTCCATTAAATTCAGTGAGAATTTTCATTTAATTTCTTTTTGGATTTTTTTTTTGTGGGGTTTTTTTGTGGTTTGTTGTTGTTGTTGTTGTTTGCCTTTTTTTTTTTTTTTTTTAATTTTGGCTTCAATGCAGCAACACCCTGCACAAAATCTTCAGATCTTTTCTGAATTTTTTAGTCCTGAAAGCATCCGTTCCTCATTTCCTTTACCAAAAGACAAGTGTTACAAATAGCTATTGAACACTTTCATTCTCATCAGAAGATCTTTGCAGACGCATTGTCTGGCAAGCACAGCGTGAGATGAAGGAGAACACAGCACAAAAGAGATAGTGCCAAGAATCCAACATTTACAGCAGTTGGGAAGCAAAAGAAACTATGAAAAGTTGCCTGCTGAGTGGGAATTTACGCAGGAACTGGAGAGGCCCATGGCCAGCTTCTTATTTAACCAACACTCAGCAACATCAGTGACCAAAAGCCCTATAACTAAGACTAGCATACAGGTATAAGGCACCTACCATTTTGATTGGTCTACGGTGGCAAACATTAGGTTTTGCTCAGTGCTGCAAAAGTTGATGGGGCAGTAGCAGTAACTATAGGGTATAATCTATAGGGTAAATCTGTGAGCACCCCATCATGTCAAAGGGGTGGAGGAGGTCTTAGGGAAGGACATAGATGTCCAGTCACAGACTGTAGGTACTGCCCTCTGTTCCAGAAGCTAGCAGGGTTTAGGGTGTTGCCTCCTTCCCCTTCAGATGGAGTGCTCTGGTTGAGATAAACACCTGCTGGTGGAGCTGAGTAATGAAGTAGGAGTACTGCACAGCAACAGTGTTCAGATGAAGGATAAATCAGTAGGATATTTGTGGAGACTCCACAGACACAAGAGCCAAAATGTCACTTTGGTCTCCTTTCCTCTCATCTGTACAGACTTTGACACAGTCAGGGGAGAGCTTGAATGAATAGTCACTACACAGGTCTTTAATTTACAGTATAGGGGATGAACATTGAGATGCTGCTCTTGGTACTCCCAGTCAAGGGAAGAGGCTAAACAAGAGAGGGATGCATTTACAAACTTGCATCTGATTGTACAGCAGGTATCCTTTGCAGACTTCCAGGACTGTGTGAACCTCTTTGAGGAGACACTGCCAAGGAGAAGGGCATAGACTATGTTTCCCAACTGGCTCACTAACTTTGAGAGGTGTTATTTAGGTCAGGGTCTTCAGGCACTGGAAATCAATGCCTGCAGATAAATGAGGGAGGGAGAAATTGTAGGAAACACACCAAAGACAGAACTATAGGGAAAAACTTCAACATCTCTTTGAAAAAAATGGTGTGTCTAGAAACTCATATGAGTTGTGGCAACATGAGAAACAAAGAAAAGGGACTGAAAACTTATGAATTGTTGCACAGTTATGGCCTCATCACAGAGGATCACAGGGACCCAGTGTAGGGGTTTTCATGAATGTTCACAGGCCCTTTAGGAAAATTAGGAAGAAGAAGCAAGCTGGGAAGATTGTGTTTTATGTAAAGCAGCTATGCATAAAGCTGCTTTATGCAGTATACTTTATATATCCTGTTCCATACTTTATAAAGTATGTAACAGGATCAGAGAAGATGCCAACAAGGAGGAAGAGGTCACCTGATACAAACCATCTGAGACGATGAAACGAGAACTTCTGCAAACACAATTCTTCCAATTGCATGTCTCATGTGTCTGCTCCAGCAGGCCTTTCCATCTAAAAATATATTAGTGAGAGACTTAAATTCTGGAATAGATACTCATGTGAACCTTGAGAAAAAAACAAACCGAAGGAAACCAAAGCAACAGCCAGACACCACCTCCCTTATCCTCCAACCAACCAACCAACCAACCAACCAACCAACCAACCAACCAATCAACCAACTTCTTATGCCAGAGTTTGGCATTCAGTTCTGGTACAAAAGTAGCTATTTAATTGGTTTATTATACAAGGATATGCACCTTTCATGTTCTAGAGAATAGAAAAAAGTGTTTAAAGAGAATATATGCTCTAATTTACATGTATGCTTATTATTTTGTCCACAAAAAGATTCATTTGCATTCTAAAATAATGAATTAACAACAGTTTTACCACAGATTATATATTAGGTAAAATTCCATCCTTGTTTTCTAAATGCTTAAACAAAATATAAAGCCACCACCAGTATATTTTCATTACTTTGTTAAGAGAATTCCAGAATCCTAAGTGGAAACCAATTCTGCTTTTGCCATCTAAAATTTGGATATATAGCCAATGAATCACCTTTAAAAGGTTTCTGTCAGTTAATAAGTCATATGTGAGTAACATTGTTTGGATGATTAAAGTTAGTTAAGATTGATCCCCCACAAATGAGTAAGGATAAAGACATTCTTCATCAAGGCATTTTTCCTGCAGAAATTGTTTGATACTCAATGTCTTATTATGAAATTACTTTTACCTCTTTGTCTCTACACTCCCCTTTATAATATGTAACACATAGAAGTATTTCTCTCCCTCAAGAGATGAAAGTTTACTTCTAGAAAGTTAATTTATTGAGAACTATTTCAAAACGCGATTCCTGTCAGCATTATTAGTAATACTGAATTTAATTAAACAAGAACTTTGCAAGTTTACTCAATTCCCATGGGTTTTGTGGTGGGATTCACCTCACCATACTTAGATGTTGACATTAAGCAACTATTGAAAGGATGAGAAGATTATTGCATTATTTTCATCACTCACCAGAACTTCAGAGGAGCTTTAGGCGTCTAAAGTAAAATGAATCCCACTTCTAGTGTTCTGTAAGTAAGCATTATGCCTGAAACCATAGTCTTAAACCAGCATTCATTATGTTCTATTGTTGAACATATCTATATCCAACATACTCTTCTAATATTCACATGTAAAAATTAATGATTTTTATATACTATAAGCAACTTATACTAAAATAAATATTAATATTTAATGTGTCCTTATTAATAAAACATATTAAATTCATGTATTACTGTCATACATTATTTCTTAATGGAAATCTAACACAAAATAAGATATAAACTAGAAATATCTCTATACTGACCAGATCTTACAAAATATTCAATCAATTAGGAAATTTTAGTCATTTTTGCTGCTTTTCTGATCAAATGCCTACCTTTGGTACCCTTTAACAGTCAGTTTTTAGGTAAACTTTAGTTCTTATTTTATATATATATATAGCATATTTATATTGTGTGCATTTATATACACACACATGAATATTGCATATATAAATATAATCAGAAAATCAAATGGGAAAAAATGCTGATGTCTATCCCCTTAGGGCTTTTGTGTACAATTAGTTGGTCCCTAAGATGTACACCTGAGTCCAGGAATGCTAAAGCAGTTATATGTATGTGGATATAGATGCAGTTTAATTCCCTTCTCTTACAGTAATTAATTATTTTTTAGTTAGAAATCTTTTATTATTGAACCTAGAGAAAACCTGTGACACTGGCTTAAGTTAATAGACAACTTCATCTTAAAGAGATAAATGTTTGCATGACTTATTTGATTCTAATTTTCAGATAGAACTGAGTTAATTAATTTGGATGTTAATTAGCTTAACAAATGAGTTAATTTGAAAACTACCATTCAGATAGCTATGCTTAACTATAATTAGTCTGGAGGTCCATTATTTCCAGGAATCTTTTTAGCATGATACCAAAAGGTTATGCAAAGTATCTATTCAAAGTATTCTCTGAAGAAAAATTATAACACTTTTCTGCTTAACTGTGCAAAGCTTACCATTGTTCCAAGGGCTGCTCAAGCATATTAATATCCAACCCTCAAAAGTTGCAATCTCACACTCTTCTTTATGGGAAATTGTGTTTCGGCAGTAGTTCTCAGAGTATGTGCCAAACCCCAAAATTAATATCTACAGTCTTTATGTGCGTGAAAATGGGAAAGCATGGTGCACAAGCATAGCTACTAGTAGTTTCACACCATTTATTTTGTTCACTCCATTATGTGCTGTGGGAACATAGAGAGCTGAAGGAGTCTGAGCTCATCTGTAGGACCACCTGCTCCGCAGCATTTACAGTGTGCAATCAGAAGGATACATCAGATCATTATGTGTAGACTGCTGTCATAAATACATTGGTACATGCCTACCATGATATTATATGTCATTAGAGTAGAGGAAGACTAAATACAAAACATATTTCACATTTATACAGTTACCAGTGCTTTACAAATTTTATATTTAAATATTTAAACCTATTCCAGATTAAAACTAGAGGTCATTCTAAAGTTCCTATTTGTAGAAAAAGAAAACAAGAAAAAGNAAGAAAAAAGAAAAAAAAAAGAAAAAGAAAAAGAAACCTCTTCCTTTTTTCCCCGAAAATTAAGGGATAGTTGCCAATACTGGTATGTATCCTGAGAGACATATAAGTTTGAATGATAGCTTGCAGCTCCATGTGCCTGGCTATTTTTAAATGTGTATAAAGATTTTTGCAGTTGTAGCCCATCTCTTCTGTGAGTATAATACAAAAAGATGTTCTTCAAGATTCACCTATGTTGAGCCAGTAAAGCTAGGATGAACAACATTATTGGGTGCTGAAATTTATGTATTATACTACCTGACACTATGTGTTCTCCCTTACATTGTTTTTAGAAATATTCAGCATTTCACTAAATTGGCATTCAAAGTATCTGTCATGCTGGCTAGGAAGTTGATTCCAGTTATATATGAGGGAAGTGGTATGATTTGGTATCTCCTAAATCCCCTTCCTTTATGGAATTTAGGAATCTTACACTGATGGATGTCTTGTTCTACATCTTGACTAACAAATAATTCATACTACATGTTTAAACAATTTTAAGATGTTCCTTTCTAAGCAAGTATATTAAATAATGGGCTGTAAGATTATTCTCTTCTCACAGATTTCTCATCTCTCCACCTCTTTATTTATCACCTAATTCAACTTTCATTCTTTTTTTTGAAAACTGTACTATTTTTGGGAGCATTTATGAACTACTTTTTCTCTGTATCATGCTGAAGTATTCATAGGAAATATTCTATAACTGACATGAATTACCAAATTTATGTTGCTTAGAAGCTGCATAACTGTAATACACATAAAAAATTTGTATAAAAGCAAGAAGCACTCTCCAGTCATTTTTTTCAAGAAAGTGGCTATTATCACTTCATACATGGTACAACTGAAGTAGTTACTCATGTACAAGTTGTGCCTCGTAGGTTGAAATCTCTGAGCTTCTTGGTGAATGAATGTCTAACTTCTGGACATAGACACTATTAAGTCAATATAGAAAATGTAGCAAATAGTAGCAAAATCTTCTGCCTTTTTCAAGATGAAACACTTTGTGAGCATGTAAGAAAAGAGATATTTCACAGTGAAAACCTGAGTCTTCCATGGGGCTCAGTCTCACATATCAACAGCTCTAAATTTTTTCAGGATCACAGACTTGATCTCAGATATTTAAATTAGATAATCTTGTGTATCTGTTAAGATCTTAATGGAGGAATCCATGCTTCTCACTGATGTTTTTTCTTTTCCTCATATCCAACACAATAAGATATTATTCTGTGCAAATGCTCCTGGTCCAGGACTATCAGGATGTTTTGGGGGGTTGCTGTGTTTTTGATTTTATTTTTTTTCTTATTCATATACCACTAATTCTGGCTTTAGATATTTTAACCATATCAAGAAATATGGTAGAAATATATAAGCACTGATAAGAAGCTGAAGCCTTATAAAAACTAATTGGACTTTTAATATCCCTGCTGTTATAATCCTGTGCTGCTATGCAGTCTGGAGGCCTGAAAGACATGGTAGCATGGTCAGTTCTAAATTGCTATGAGGCTTATACCAATCTAAGAGTGATAACAGTAAAGCCTTAGCAAACACACTTATTTGATAATTACCTCAGCTTGTATTATACTGCAGATTTAATAAATTTTTGTTTTCAGAAAAGATCTCAGAAGGTGTAGGACATTGCAACTTCTGCTTCCAGTTCTGTGATAAGTTAACCTTTGCTGGATTCCAGGTGTCCACAAAAGATACTCTACCCCTCCCCAAAGAGGAGAGAAAATATAATCAAAGGTTCATGTATTAAGATAAAGACAGGGAGAAATCACTCACCAACTACTGACACAGGCAAAACAGATTCAGCTTGGGGAAATTAGCTAAATTTATTAACAACCAGATCAGAGTGGGCTAAGGAAGAATAAATCCAAATCTTAAAACACCTTCCCTTCATCCTGGGCTTAATTTCGCTCTCTTATTCTTTATCTCTTCCCCAATAGAAACACTGTGAGATGTGGAATGGACACTGGGGTCTTCACATATTGTCTCTGATGCACCTTCCTCCTCAGGAGGAGGACAGCTCACACTCTTCCACTGATCCAGTGGGAAATCCCTCTCTCAGAAGACAATCCTCCACTATCTTATCCAATGTGAGTCCTTTCCACAAGCTGGGATCCTTCATTAACTGTCCCAGCAGTCCTCCATGAGGTCACAAGTCCTGTTAGCAAACATGACCCAGCATGGATTCATGTCTTTCTAGAGGACCACAGCTCCTGCCAGGAGCCTGATCCAGTGTGGGATTCCCACAGGATTGCAGCTTCCTTGCAGATGGATCTCTGCTCCACTATGTACCTCCACGGGCTGTAGGGACACAGCTGCTTCACCACGGTCTGCACCACAGGCTGCACAGAAATCTCTGCTGCAATGGCTGGAGCACCTTATCCCCCTCCTTCGCCGGTGACCTTGATGTGTGCAAATTGTCCTGCAGTAACTTTTCCCCTTAAAACTCTTAGGATTCTTAGACCCCTTATCCTAGAGGTTCTATTGTTGTCATAGATGGGCTTTACCTTGGCCAGGGATGGGTCCTCCTTGGATCCAGCTCACATTGGCTCTGTTGGACACAGAGGTGGTCTCTGGCACTTTCTGAGAGAAGCCCCCCTTCCTGTCCCCCTCCTACCAAACCTTACCATGCACACCTAATAGAACCTCATACTATCTCCTAAGCTTTTTAAGCAAAGACACAGTTTCAAATCCTCAAATTTCTTATTCACAAGACACTAGGTAATGATATCTCTAAATTCTCAATAATTACTTGGACCTTTGAACCCTATATTGTGCTATTTTTATAAAACACTGTCTCTGGCCAGAGTATATTGGCATGAAATTGTCTTATGAATCATCCTCTTTTCCTTGTGTAACCTTAAAATCAAATTATTGCAGGAGAAATTTTCAAGTGTGGTGCATAGCAATCAAAACTGCAGCTTCTGAGCTCATTTCGTCACTGGCTTTTATTTTATAGTGTAGGTATTCTCAGTCCTTAGGAGACTGTCAGTCTCACATTTTTCTAAATGTGTGAGCTTCACACTAAAAGCAGCTTGAGACAATTTCCCTGCTCTTCCAGAAAACTCTACTATTGCCTATTTTTGGATAATACAACTCAACAATTTTGTTTGGAATCTACCTCTACTTTGGAATGCAAATTTATTCTTGGCATTATGTACCTTCCCAATCTCATGCCAGCAGTATCTATTCGCTTAGATTGATCTTCTTTCTTCTCTGATGCTATTTCTGCAATAGATAGCAGCCACATTTCCCTTCCACCTTGTTTTTCCAGCTTTAATAATACAAGTATTTCTGGGATGATGACTAGTTTTTACAGAGGATGATTGTGTAGAAATTACCAAAGCTAAACTGAAATTTTTCCAGAGAGATCACCAGGAGATCACATAATCACAAGAATGGTTGAGGTTGGAAAGGACAACTGAAGGTGACCTCCTCTGTTCCCCCTGCTCAAGCAGAGTAATCTAGAGCAGCCTTAACAGGAAGATGTCAAGGTGGATTTTCAACATCTCTGAAGAGGGAGATTTCACAAAAACTCAGGGGAATCTGTGCCAGGACTCAGTCATCCTCACAGAAAAAAAAGGGTTTTCTGATGTTCAGACAGAACCTCATGTGTTTCTTTTTGTAGTCATTGCTTTTGGTCTTCTCACTGGACACTACTGAAGAGATACTGCCACAAGTTTTCACAGAAAAGATGATTGGGAATTGGAATTAACTTCCCAGGGAGGTGATGGAGTGAACACCCCTGCAGGTGTTTAAGAAAATACTAGATGTGGCACTCAGTGTCATGGTCTAATTGACCATGGTGGTATTAGGTCATAGGATGGACTTGATGACCTCAAATGTCTTTTCCAGCCTAGTTGATTCTGACATTCTGTAAAAGACATATCTTTGTATAATACTAATATACTCATAAAAATAATCTCCCATCCGCAAGCACAGTGCCAGTCTGAGAAAGCAAAACTCTTTCCAGAGTTAAGACAACATCTTCAAGAAGGCTCTTTTGCATGTCAGACATTTCTTTGCCACAGTCTTCTATTTGGGATAGACATTCTTTTAGTCTTATGTCATATCTTAGGGTCTTTTTTCTCCCTATCATCTTAATAGATCTCTCTAATATAGTCATAAGTTTCAAAATATAATAGTGCACATCTTTTTGAAATGCCTTCTTAAATAGCATGCTATATTATATCCTTGCTTTGCATTACCTATTATTATTGCTTCAGTAACTTCATTGTTTACCCAGTAAAGAAAACACAACCATAACTTGCTCATGAAATATTGAAATCCTGATGAGTTCCTTTTAGCAGTCTCACTGACAAGGAACAAATTACAGAATTCTGTTATATCAGAATTTTGTAACGTCATATATGTTACTGCACATACAGTGTAATTTGCAGTGTGCGCATCAAATCTGCTTTGTATTATAGGCCATTTTGGGAGTTTTAGCAAAAAAAATTGGATGTAAATCAAATGCTGCTGTCCAAAGTTAAGGGCATCAAAACTCCACATGACTCAAATGAGACTGGATTTAAAACTTTTGAAATTATGTTGATTCACTTACATACACTCCTATAGACTTTTTTACCATGTCTTTTGAGGGGGGACATTGCTCATCCCATTTCAGATTGGCTTACTGGCTTTTGGTATTTTTATTTTATTTTATTTTTTCTGTGTTTCTTACTTTAAACACAGGATGAAGTAAGAACTTTACAACTTGTATTTCTGTAGAAATATGCAAAGAAAAATCCAGATCTACTTCGACATTAGCAATAAGAATGTCCTCTTAATTGTGTTTACTTCATCTGTTTGGCTGGTTGGTTTGTTCTCATTTGGATTTTAGGAATTATAAGTACTTTCAAGTGAGTTTAGGAACATAAGAGCTCAAGTCCCTGTATATCCCTTAAGTTTTTTCTGTATCATATTTGAAAGAAAAATACTGTGGAAATTTTTGTGTGGGAGAACTTTCTAAAATAATTTATTATCTTAGGTCTGGTATAACACTTCAGACTTTAGGCAATTCCATAGAAATTTACTGATATGTAACCTCTGTACATTGAAGTCCCAGTTTCCCTCTAATTTAGGTGCATATTTTTGTTTTTTGATTTGCATTTGAGTGGGTTTTTTTCCATACTTTACAGATTCCTTCAATGCACTGAACTCTGAACAAAAACAATAGTATGATAAAGGAAAAGGTGCAAAAAAGTAAAGAAATATTCAGTGGAGAGCGAATCATGACAGTTGAACAGTAAAGGGTTAAGCAAATGTAGAATATCAATACTGGTGATGTTCAGAGGCTTATTTCCTATTTCTCATCTTCAGTTTTTCATGACTTAATTATTTCTCTAGCTCAGAAACCCAGTAAATCTAACATTACCCTACTAATTGCCAGCCACAGGCTTAGTATTAGGTTTGAAAGGCCTTAGATTTGAAACTTATTAGGTTTTGTCTGAACTTTTCTCAACCTGTCAGTAAATTTGCTTTTACCTGATTTAGCTGAAATAATTTGTTTTTCTAACAATCAGATCTTTAAAATTATTTTTTTTAGAAATATAATTTTAATATAGATATTTGTAGCAGAAAGTTATTCTGTGTAAAACTGAGTATTTATGACTTCCTCGTATATTGATGTAGCACAGAGAAATAAATACTTGGCATGATAACAAGGGCCTTGAAAGAGATTATAGTGTTCATGGGATGATGAGATAGGAGGCACAGCTTGTTACTGGTGATTGCAAGGCTATGAATAACTCACCAATCATCAGTGAAAGAAAGGAGTTGGACAGGAACAGTTATAGGGATAACAAGAGAAAAGAATAAAAAGCATTTGACATATGTAAAAACCATCTGGTACACTAAATTTGGTTGCAACATGAAGATGCAGATCAGCATCCCTGAAAGAAATATCAAGGTATAAAACTGTGTTGGACAAATAGTCCAAATTGAATCCTAGAGGAAGAAGAAGAAACTTTATCATACATGTCTCACTTCTTCCTGTATGTCTTGGTTTGAAAGACAGGTTATCTGCTAAGGAGGGGCAAGACCTCCTTAGGAAATGTAGAATTCAAGCCCCCTCCCTTCAAATTATTGTAATTTAGGAAATTAAAGGGGCTTTCAGGCAGAGTTATGGGGTAGGGACAACAGTTCTTTACTAGTATTTATCACAATGCTAACAAATCACAACAACTACAGCACTGATAATGGAACAGAACAGGAAAAANTCTTTGTCTTCTTAAGTATCCGTAAGCACCCAATACTTAGTCTCCTAGCAACTATATGGGGAAAAATTCTCTAAGTAAGAGGAACAAACTTAACCCCCAACACTGTAAAAGACACTTACAGCTTGCAGGCATTTCCCTCTTCCTGTGTGATCAGTACTGTATACTCTTGGTACCCAGAAAATGTACGGTACCCACCATAAGTGTGAGCATAACATCAGAGGAACAGTAACAGTAACAAGGAAGTATGTAGCATTTTTAAATTGAATTATATTGCTGTTGTTGCTATTATTGTTGTTTTTATTGTTATATATTTTTTCTTATTATCGAGATGCTTTGTACAATAGTATACTTTATCTTCTTTTATTTTCTTGGTGTTTCTCATTTTGGTTCAAATATATTTGAATAATAGTTTTTGAACTAAGCTGCAAAGATTTTCATTAGAATAAATTGTTGTCTTACCTTCTTGATTTTTTTTCTTGCCTATGACAAGATTTTTAGTGTGACATTTCCTACACACCTGTACAAAGTGCTCCTTGAGACGTCCTGCAGTGTTCAACCTTGCTTCCAGCTGCTTCTCTGTAGGAATAAAAGGCCATCATGTGCGCCAAATTTATTAGCTCTGCTTGATTGCTTCTGATCTCTTGGGGTAAAATAGAAATAAATGCCTCTGTACAGACAATTGAATTAAGACTTCTCTCTTTGTACTGTATATTGGGCAAATACATTTAGGGGGTTTTGTTTGCATCTTTGTTTTTCTGTTTGGGATTTTTTGGATACTGCCTAAGTTAAAAAAAAATATAAAATCTACATACTTTAGTGTGGAATTTCATCACTTTTTTACCTGTGAGTTTCTGAGAGTCAGTTGTTGTCCCTTTGTCACTAGGGCTCAACTGAATCCAAAAGGATTCCCATTCAATATCTAGCCCACATTTGCTTCTAGAAGACAGAAAGAGAATTAACGCGAACATGCTGACGACTCCATCTAAAGTCCAGCAAGGGAAACAGAGAACAATTACTTCCAGAGAACAATCCAACCACTCCTGAAACAGGTTGCAATCACCATCTGGAGTTAGATTTTCTAGATGCATTCCTTCCACACTGAGTCACTTTGTTTCAGTATCTTTTGCTGTGTGCAATTAATATGCAAGAATGCTATGCATAACTTAGAAGTAAAAAAAAAAATATTATTAGCTAATGCACAAATATAACTAGGTTTCTAGGGCTACTATGGAAATCATGCTAATAATTTAAGTAAAGGATCTTTGGTGGCCAGGTAGGCACGCCTGAGGTGAAGGTCTCTGCTGCTCCCTGGAATGGATCATACAAGATTATTTATTTGGATTTTTTGTCGGGTTTTTTGGGGATTTTTATTGTTTGTTTGGGTTTAAAACTTTTTTTATTTGTTTGTTATTTATTTGTTTTTCTGATTTTAATTTGCAGGTATTTTACAGGTAATTATCTTATAATAAATGCCTAATATAAAATTGGTAAGATCAGCTGAGATTAATTTCACTGCCTCTTCAGGGTGTCCTTTGGAAATTAGATTAGAAGCTGAGTGCTGAAGATGAAAGACTTAAAGAGAGATCCCTCTGAAACATTAACAGAGCACACTAAGAGAATACCATTAACATTATAGTCCCACACTACATACACTGGACATAAAAAGGGCTAAATGGATCGTTGTTCTCACAAGGTACAGGTCTGAAGAACATTAATTTTGGTTTTAGTAGGTTCAAACCTTCCTTTCTACCTCTCTAGCTGTAATTCCAAACATCAGGTCCAAAATAATCTCAATATAAATGGTTGAGGACTCATCTTTCTGGTTATGTGTAAAAAGTCACTATAAAAGGTGAAAATTTGGAGGTATTTCAGGGTTATGAAGCAAGAAGTTATTTCAAAAAGACTAGGACACAGAGAAGGAATTGTGTGTTTAGGTCCCTTCTTCACTGGCTATTTCTGTTTTACCCCAAAATTGTTTGAAGTAAAACAGAGAGACAGCTCTGGGAGACACTGATAACCCTTATATATGTGGTATAAGGGAACTGGAAGTAATTATCTGCTCCATAAACTCAGACATTTCTTTGTGAAGCCTTGTACTAATTTTCAGGGTGAATGTGTTCCTACAGATACCTGTCTGTCTGATGAAAGAGATTGTCTTATTTCCTGAATTTATACCCTGATACGGAAAGAGGGCATGTCTGCCTAAACTTCATTCATCTCAGCTAAGCAAGTTGATCTGTCATAGAACAATCAGATGAGGAGCTGATCTTCCCCAGGTGAATCATGTAGCCCTTCCTTGTACTTGTCTGGCTGTGAATTCATTGTGAACTAAAGTGAGCAAAGATACACAGTGTGGGATTTTGGTTTTTTGTTTTGTTTTTCATTGTTTTTAACTCTTACCCTAACTCTAACTCTGTATCTTCAGTTCCTAAATCCAGGAGCCTGCAGTGTGCAATTAAATAGTACTTACTGCAGGCCCCTCAGGTAAATCTAATCAGTTCATAATGTCATAAAATAAAAACATTCTGATGCAATTTATATAGTATCAGTCATGCACCTCCCCAGTTCTCTTGATCCTTCCTTTCTGAATTCTTAGATAAAAAATATTTTTTCTTTTTTATGCACAGAATTGTTGGTGTTGGAAGGCATGTTTGAAGATACCTAATTTAACACCTTACTAAAGCAGGTTTACCTAGAACAGGTTGCACTGGTACAGGTGGGTTTCAGACATCTCCAGAGAAGGAAGATCCACCTCATCTCTGGGCATCATGTTCCAGTGCTCAGTCCTCCTCAAAGTAAAGAAGGTTTTTCCTCATATTCAGATGAAACTTCCTGTGTTTCAGTTGTGCTCATTGCCCCTTTTCCTGTCATTATTTATATCTTTATTTTTTGTATGCTTTTTGTTCAATAAAGATTTTCTATTTTTGTGAAGAAGCCTGAAATATTTCCATTTGAAGTACGAATTCTTGTTGCTATTATTTCTGCATTAAATATTTGCCCTTTGAGTCAATCTTGTGATGGACTCAAAAAGTGTGGTTTTTAACATTCTTCTGCTGATAGAATAAAGAAAAAGTTCAAGTGTTCAACCCAAACAGTCATTATTATTATTTCTATTATTGTTTTATTTAAAAAAGAAAAATTTGTTTGCTTTTTTTAGTAGAAATTAAGAAGGTTTTTATAGGACTTAACTGTTTTCACTACGTACAATTTAATGTAAAACATACTTAAATTATGCCAATTGGTATGTTTTTTTGTATGCAAAGAGCATTTGTATGTTAATTACACAGTAGTTGATGATCAGAAAATATTTTCATTGTTATAATGTCTGCTAAATGACACATACTTCAAAATAACCATAGCGATAGCAAAAATAACACTATAGAAAAAGCCCCCAAAACTCATGTATATGGTGCCTTTGTGGTAAAGCCATTCTTACTAGAATTTTAAAAAAGAAAGGTAAAACACAATCAAAAAGTAAAGCATAAAAACGTTATGTTGTTAAAGTAACCATTCAAAAGTTGAGACAGCAAACATTTTACTTACCAGCCAATCTTTTTTTTTCTCCTTGTGTACTTAACAGATTGCATTTAAATTATTAAATACTATTTCCACAGTTTCACAAAGCAAGTGGGAAGAAGAAAGAAATTGAAAACTGTTAGAGGAAGACAACAGTGATTAATCTTTGTAAAATGTCGGAAAGATGTAGTAGCTGAGAAAAGTAAGGAATTTTTCTATTGTAACATAGACAGGTAAAATTTAGACTAGGAAGACTCCTTGATAGTCAAGAGAAAATAAACAACTCCAGAAGATGAGTCATCTCACATGGAACTGATTTGATGAACATTGTTTTGAAGTTATCTCTGTCTCTGTTGAATTGAAATAAAGCTCCAATGATTTGCTTTAACTCCACTATCTTGTTTAGTTTAGATGGATCTCATCCAAAGAGAATCTACAATATGAAAGGAGTAATATTTCAGATTAATCTCATGTGATGAGACTGATTCAGACTACTATAAATCTCTTAACAATTAAGGCTATGCAGATAAGGTCAGAATTGTTCAAATGACCAATGGGATAGGCCATATTACATCATGTTGAGTGAAAAAAAGATGGGGGATTAAGGTGGAAGAAACTTTAGGAATGATGGTGCCTGTCTTCCCCGGTAACTATAACATGTAATGGGGCCCTGCTTTTCTGGACCTGACTGAGCACCTGCCTGCCCATGGGAAGTGGTGAATGAATTCTTTGTTTTGCTTTGCCTGTGTGCACAGTTTTTTCTTTACTATTGAACTGCTTTTATTTCAACACACAAGTTCTCTCACTTTTACCCAATCAATTCTCCCTCCCATTCCATCAGGGGGCATGAACTATTGTCCCTGTGAGGCTTAGCTACCTAGTTGGTTTAAATTGTTTTGGTTAAATAATAGACTAGTAGTCTGGATGTATTCTGTCCCGTAGCTCAGGCTTTCTTCAGAAAGTGAAAAATATTTGTGGTCTGTTTTTTTGAATATTAGAAGAGACTCAACCTACTTGGAAGACTAGAGAATAATAAAAGGATAGAAGTGAGAGTTTTGCATTTAGAAGAGGATGGAGGAGAGAAACTTTTTACTAGAAGATCAAAACAAGACTTTAAACTAGATTAGAGTCATTATTAGAAATTAAAATTTTAAGTCGAATTCAAATTCATATCAAATCATATAATAAAAAAATGGGAGGTATTGTTCACCATTGAGAAGAAGGCTGTAGCCATTTATTTGACAGCTACTTATGCTAATAAGCTTACTGGGAAGAAAAAGACTTTTCAACTATGGTGGCTTCTGTGTCTGGGAAAAGTGAAAGCAGCAGCAGTTTATAGTGCTATGATAAGATCCTCTTAGAGTTCCTTCAGTGACCTCTGCAAGATTAACTGTAGGGTTTATACTTCATTTAGGGAAGAGTTAGGGAAGCGGGAAGGAGGGGAATAATAACTTCTTCAGTAATCACTTAATCTATGTGGGAGTGTATTCAAAACACGATGGATTAAAAAGCCCTTTGCAGTTGAGACAGCCTGAAACAATCCTTTTACCCTCAAGCATAAGTATCCTAGGTTTGGGACAAGAGGACATTGAAGGTTTGTCTTCCAAGGTAAGGGGTGGTTCCTAACATTTATTCAAAAATGAATGGTCTTGATGAAGGAGCCGTTTCTTATGGTAATCAGCATATTGCTCATTCTATGCAAGTCTGACTCTATTCCTCTGAGACAGAAGAACTAAATGGAAAATAATTTTTTAGCTCCTCACCACTTTTGTCACCCTCTTATGAATTCCTGCTAGAAACCCTTGAAATAGCCTCTTGACAGTTTTTTTTTTTAAGTGAATCTTGATCTTGGCATCACTGAGTAACATTTAATGAGATTAGAGCATCTCTTCATAAGAAGATATGTCTTCATAATGCATGTGTGGATTTGGTTGTTTTCCTTCTCCAGAGATATTTAGTGTGGGTATTTTATTTGTTTGTTTTTGTTTGGTTTGGTTTTTTTTCTTCACGAAGATTTATGATTGGCCTGAAACACTGAAACCAAACCTCTAATCCAGGAGAACGTGGGAAATTACCAGTTCCTTCAGAATATGTCATTAAGTCAATGAAACAACAGTTGAATTTTAAGACTGGATTGTTGTTGTAAGGGATTACTGATGAATCCCTTACCTTTTCAAGCCTAGATTTTTAAAAACTGCAGTGTCATCAAAGGTCATGCTCTGTGAAATGGAGCTTTCTACTTGATTTGGGTAACACAAGATGACAGAGGAAAAATAACCAATGAAAAATGTATGTCTTAAATTTTGCCTTCTTCATTTGGCTAGGTCATCATGCCAAATGGAAGCTGTAATCACATGAACCATATTGATATTCAAATGTAGAAAGAGACACCATAACTTTGATCCCATTTTTATGTTCATGTTGTTTCAACTCTGTGCTTCCCTCAGATTACCAGTACCAAGTACTATGTCTGGTGCTCTGTCAGGTGGTCCTTTCATTTCATGTGACACTATTCTGGGATCTGAATGACAATTCAGAGTTAAATACTTCAGATACTGAGAAACTGAGTTCCTCATCAATTTATGTAAAGAATACAGGAAGACCCACCAAGGTTGATAATAAACCTTAGAGCTGAGATTGTCCTTCAAAGCTCCTCCATTTTGTCATGTGACTCAGAAGTTTCTTCCCTTTTATTTCCAGGATCTGATTCTGGTTCATTAACTAAACCTAAATAAAGTTATATCCTCCCACCTAACTTGCTGCCCAGATGTAATTGAAAAGAAAAAGAAAAGTACACCAGTCCTTTCTAGTGAAATCTACTCCTGCCACGTACTCACATTCCAAGGAGAAATAGTGCAACCTTGTACTTGCACCCCTACCTTGGGACTACCTCCTCAGAGTTGTTATCCCAGCACCACTGGTTTGAGAACATATTGGAAAATATAGTGGACAGAAAGTGCTGAGCACTATTTAAAAAAAAAACAACCAAAAAAAAAAAACCACAAAAAAAAAAACCACAAAAAACAAACAAAAACCCTCACAACATATAACAAAAGCTATTTTTTTTCTAGATAAGTTAGAGACAGTACCTCTGTACTCATACATTATCTGATCACAAAATGGGATTGATCCTGTTTCAGCAAGCCTTCAATGTTGTTGATAGTAAGAGTGTGTTATATTATAGTTTGCATTTTTATCTTTCCTTACACTATTTTGAAGTATATAGGTAACTATCAAAAAATTGGCCAAATGATTTGCCACCAGGAATTAAGAGACCTTTTCTTTTCTTCTTGAAAAATAAGATGGGTCTTCACAAAAAGAAGGAAAAATAGAAAAGTTTACTTTTGTCTTCTTGTGAACCAAAATATTAGATAGCCACAGGATCAAAAAATCCTGTGTATTTTATTTGGACGCTGTTACCCCTCTATATAGAAAGTCATAGTTGTGCCCTTTCTGAAGTTTACAACATTCATTATTTTTGCAATAAGAAAAAGTTACTTGTCCTGTCTGGAAACTATTAACTTAAATATTCATAGACTCCTGTAGGGATGGAGCTGATTAATCTTTTTGCCATCACTTGTTCAAATTAACATGTGATATATATACATTGATGTATTTTAAAGGTTTCACTACATGACATTACCTAATATTTCTTCTTTCTTTAACCAACAGCTCTGTGTTAAGAAGAAATGACATCCATAAAACAAAGAAATTAAGGCCAACATTTAAACAGTCATCTTACTGAAGAGAATATTACTGGATAGGCCAAAAACAGTTTCCTTCTATATTCAGCCCAAACAAAGAAATTGGGAATCTCAATCCTTGGAAAGCAAAAAAATTAAAAGGAAAACCTCTATCTGTTTAAGATTGCAGGGAAGAAGAAGAAAAAAATCATCTCTTTAAGCAAAGGAAAATTAGAAAGGAAATATGACAGAGGATAAATATTGATACATACTGGTTTATGCGTGAATATAAAAGGTAGTGTATGTGTAGCTAAAAAAATGTGAGATTAAATGATATGGGAGGCAAAGAAAGATATTGTAATCTACCCATGAAAGTTAAACCTCTCAAATAATGAAAGCAATTGTATCTATTAGTATGCATGTAAGTAAGTATTTGCTGGAACGGAGCAGTCATGAATATTCAAATGATAATCATATGATTTAAAATTCTAAATATTTAACTTACTAACTTGTTCTAGTTTCATGTTTTCATTTTCCATAAGCTGTTTGCTGTTCATTACTTGGTTTATGTTATAAAGCAGAAATTTCAATGATCTATCATGCAGTTCAAATAATACTGTATAAAGTCCAAGTAATCAATTTATTAACAGTTTATGAGAAAGCCACAGAACAATTGCTCATCTCATATACTTTGAATGTCAATGAACAAAAGACATCACAAGTTTTTGGACTAGCTTGTGCATAACAGCATTTGATACCTCAGATTCACTAGGACTACTTGACTTGTTTTAGTTCCAAGGATCTGGCTTTCTTGTGCAGGAAAGGAATCTGTTTTACATATTTTCAGATCACAATGTTAGTTAATGTTTGCCTTTTGTATTTGGGGAATTGTTTCATGATCTTTTCCCCTGGAGAGTCCCAAATGGAAGAAGGAGACTTCATCCCCAGTGTCCAGTAAGATTCTGCTTTGGTCTGAATGGGGAACATGGTGAAATTTATGACCAAATAAAGGATTCATGATGATGTGTACTACACAGAACACTGTCATTGGCAATAAATCTGTATCTGTTACAGGCCAAGCAAAAACCAACTCAAAGTATTAATAATATTAAAGTTATTTAAATGTTTACAGAGAAATGTCATAGAATTTAGGTTAGCTTGTTTAGAATAAAAGTCACGTTATTAAGCAATGCAAATGTGCAATGAGAAAAGCCACATGTGAGAGGTGCCCTTCCTCATCTGTCCGCACAGTGATAGCTTTGCTTGAAGAGGAGTGATATCTGTCTCCAGAGAGAGAAGTCTCTATACATCAGCTTGCTAATGGTACTGGAGCAATAAACATTTCTGTCACTGCAGCTACAGTGGCTGAGTACAGATTGCCATACAGTGGCTGAGCATGCTTTCATGGTGTGATTTTTGGTGTGGCTCTTTTTTGCAAATGTCCAACTAATGCTTGTCTAGACTCTGCATACTCCTCAGAATAAGTTTCAAGGAGTAGCTGAGATTTCACTGTGGAGTCTTTCTGCACAGCTCTCTTACACATTGATTCTAAGACAATTTTGTATCAGTGAGTGCTAAGGAGTGAAAGTAGAGATGACAATGTGTCTGTAAATAATTCAAAGAAAGCAGAACCATTTCTGGGAAGATTTTCCACCTTCTGAAGACATTACAATCTTTGATGCGGACTAGTTTAAATCTGCATTTTAAAATCCTATAACGTGGTTAAGTTCCAAAAATAGAGAAAGGTGTAAACAGAAGTGTCAGCCAGCCCTTCTGGCTCTTGAAAAGACACCTTGAATTGAAGTGAGAGACTGAAAAAAAAGGACTGCCTGAGGAGGGAAATGTCAAAAATGCATGTCGCATGAGAGTGAATCTTGCTGGTACTTGCAAGACCAATTCTTATCTCACAAGGGAAGAAGCTTAAGAATAGAGTGACTCCGATAGAGGTCAACACATGATGTACACTTTTCCTAGGATGTAAATAGCAGTATCAGTGAACTTACAGCCCTGCTCCTGAATGTCTTATGGCCTTAAAGATGAGAGAAAATATGAACAGCTGTTAAGCATTTGAGAATGTTTCCAGCTTCAAGGGTCCAAAATGAGAGTGGAAGGAACATACCAATTGAGACATAGCAGTTCCCATTGCTGTCAGGTAACGGTAGGTTGAGGCATCAAATAGGTAAGTGAATTACCAGGACAATGCCCTCTTCAAAACTACATTTATTGTAAAAGACAACTTCTTTCTTTACCAACAAACTAAATCACCAAAAATGGGTTTACTGCTATTATGTAGGGTTAGAACACTTCAGGCAGAAGCAAAAAATATTTTAAGTGAATACATGTATAGGTCCTGCAAGTTACTGAGCCAGCTCTTCAGCTGGTAGATTTGACTTAAATACTCTGAATTTGTTTGACCTACATTTATTTGCACAACCCACATCTGGCTCACTGTATAGGAAGATGTGGGCTGGGCTGAAAAGTAGATAGTAAAGTTGTTGTCTGCTGACTTAACCATTGATTTCTCATGGATCAGATGACAGGTTTGTGGATGATTTTGGAAAACAAATTCAAAACTCATTTTTATTAGCTTTTGTACAAATGTCACAAAATATACTGCTATAATGGTCATAAAGAGGACTTGAACCAAACTTTATCAAATTTCCCATTGATTTCAATGGGTTTTAAATCCAAGAGGGAAATAATATAATCTTGCATGAAGGGAAAGAAATTCAGGTTTAGATTTTATGAACTTAAAAATGGATATTCTTTTATTTTTTATTTTGTAACAGTTGCTAAGAATTTAAAGTGTCTGCTTTTGCTTCCTTTTTCTCTGAGGAAAACAGCATTGCAAAATAAGCCTTTTGTGGACTATATGAGAATAACAACACAGAACAATTATTGGAAACACAATAGATTTTTATATGTGTATTTTATATGTGTATCTGTTGTTGAATAGCTGTTAGAAGCACTAAGAAATATGTGAAGAAAAAAAAAAAAGAAATTATATGATTGTTGTTCATCCAGCACATTCTGTAACATCAAAAGAATTTTTTGTTGTTGTTGTTGTTTAATTCAGACTGTTGTTTCAGTTCCAGCTGTGTTAACAGTGGTATAGCCCCAGAAAGAATTCTAGTCCAATTCTTAGGGGCTATCAATTCCAATCTTAGAACCTAGTACGTATTATTTAATTTATATTTGTTTACATTAAATAAAGGTAGCATTGGTGGGTCATCCTGAGTAAATAAATACTATGTGTATTTTAACTTGTTAAACATATGCTGCTTAAACATATCCATCATCAGAAGCAAGACTTAGTGTAGCTTTTCTACCTGTATTAGAAAATATGAGGGACAGTTTTTTGAAATCTTGCTTTGGATTTTTTTAGTCATAGGTATAAAACCAAATTCTTGTAAATAGTTCACAATTAGGAATATTAAAACTCAGATGTTATAATTAGAATAAAAAACATCTGACCAGAAGCAATATTTATTTCTTTTTTTTTTCCAGTACAGCTTAGCTTTCCCACACATATTTAAAGCCTGAAACTCAGTTTTCTCAGCGTAAGCAAAGAAATTGCAAAAGTTTCAGTCTTTAAAAATTTAATTGGATCTATTTTTGAATCTCAGTTTGACTGTATAGTGCCCAGAGGGAGCCACAGAAATATCTTTAAAGGACCTAACATAGTGTTTCTATTCATAAAAATGTCACAGCTTTACAGTCCAGTATCTCATAGCTCTGCAGGCTAAAAGTGAGTGCAAGTCTCGAGAGGACAATCTCCTCCCAGTGGAACGAACTGTTTCACTATGGCCTTACAGAACCAAAAGACATAAAACTTCCACCTTAAGAAAACAAATAAACCAGCAAAAAATGGAGACATATCTATAATAAAAAAATATATATAATTTTTTCTTATCCTAAACTTGAAACAAGTTCAGATATGGTGGGAAGACAGGAGTCTATTGATAGTGTTTTCACACAGAATTAAAGTTCCCTTCATAATGTGGTCATAGTTTTTTAAATAAGCTACTCGAAGCTAACCTGACTATATGAAAAATCCCATCAAGTTAAGCTAATGGACAGTTACAACTGCCAAAAATAAATACAAGGTATAATGTTATACCACAATGTATATAAAAGAATCAGGAATGCCATCCGTATGTAGGTAGCATCTACCAGTCCATTTTCTGGATTTTCACTGCATATACACTATTGTCGGGGAAAAACAAAAAATAAACAAACACAAAATCCCCACAATAGATATTTGTCTCATTCCTCTTCCTCCTTCACTCCTTTTTTCAGCAAGTTAAATCATAACATTAATCTTTGAGGCAGCCTGACTCTTCTTTTTGTTTTGCGCAGATGTCTTCATCTTGAGCCAGCAACTATGGTTTTGTTTCTCTTTTTTTAACTCTGTCTCAATTTTCTTCTCTTTACCTTTTTATATATAAAATAGTAGTACTTTCTTTCACATTGCATTTCAGTATGTTCTCACAGGTGTTTTTAATCCTCTTCCACCTTGAGGCTTCATTTGCACTGTGTGCTAGTCCTTGCTACTAGCTGTCATTCAGTCACTGAATGAAGGCAGACCTGGCAGCTTTCAGAAGTCTTACAGGAAAATGAACAAAATAAGTACCAAAGCCAAAATGAGCCTGAAAAGATAGAATGAAACAAACAAACAAAACAACCAACCAAAGAACACCACAAAGCAAACAACCTAAACCTTCAACATATAAGCATGAGACTCAAGTTAATATGAAGGAGAAGTTTAGCAACTCAACAAATTCCAATTTTTTAGATAAATCAGGGATCATTTGAAATATATGAAAAAGCACTTCTCTAGGTAAGGAGTGGGTACCAATAGGAAGGAAGACATCTGGAAAGCATCTGATAAGCATCCATTCACTGGTAAATAAGTTCATGTTTTTGATAGTTCTAATTCTGGAAGAAAAATTGAACTATAAATACATAATACACAAGGAATGAGAAACAAAAAAAAAAAAAAAAAAAGAGAGAGAGAGGATTTAAATCTAAGAAATAAAAAAGAATAAATTAAAAAGCCTTGAGGTCAAAGGGAAAAAAATCGAAAATGGAGTAGGTCATATATATTGGAGATAATTAATAGCCAGTTAGAAAACTAGCCCTTGAAAAAATTTGTGGTTGAGGGTTAGTTTGAGTACCTTGAACATGTGCATTATCCATTCTAGGGCTTCAGTGAATCAAAAGTATTAAGAGAGCAAGACACATTGGGTTCACAGAATGGCACATATAGTGGTACATTTCAGTTTTATCTGTGAATTAAAAAGGCCAGATCACAATCTAAGCGCTGGTATATGGCTGTTTATTTTATCAAATTATTAGCATGGACAGTGGTAGCTTTATGGTCAATGAAAAACTAGCAATGTCCTACACATGGTTTCATTTGTGGTTGAGAGCTAAGGTGTTGCCATACATTGTAGATGCTCAGACATGAGCTATACTGTCTTACAGAGTTGAAGGGCTTTCAAATGCTCTCTGGCCACTTTTATCTCCTAGTTTAGGTAGAGTATTTTTGATACAGAGTGTAAGACAATGACTTTTTCTAGTCTACAAATATGGCATGAACTATAAAAATGGAAGCAAAAACTGTGAAAAAGGAGGAAGTTCCACAGATATTCCCATCAGAATAATGATCATTGCATCAGAAGACAAATGGTTTATTATTCTGAATAAAATAAGGAAACTTGTCTAATTAATTTTTTCTGTCAATGTACACAGGTGCAGAAACTGGCCTTTGTCAAAAATTTTTTCAGTAGCATTGAAATAAAAATAGTAAATGATGGAGAGTAAATAAGTTGAACACATTGCTTAAGTTTACTCCAAATATAGGCCTATATAAACTATATTCAGAAAGAAATGTACAATTAAAAAAAATCTTTGAAAACTGAGTTCATGACTAAGGAAGCTCTTTTGCCTCCATTAGAAAGACTAGGAAAACAGCCAGTGACTGGGAATATTTTATCTAATGTCTAAAAAAGCAACATCACTATTTCTAAATGCCACAGGAAAATAACCCAACCAAAGGAAAAAAGAAAATAGTCTGGACAGAAACATTTATAATAAGTAACACAGGGAAATTAGTGTCTAATCACATAATCGAAGACCTTAAAACTTTCAGATATTGGTGTTAACCGAAAATTTGCAGAAAATGAATCAGTCTCACCTCCACTAAGTGCTGTTGCACATTCTGATGAGAGTTTCAAAACTCCAGAGGCCTCCAGTTTTTTTCCATCTCCCACTGAGTATTTTCCAGATTGATGGTTGTTTACGTTCATGAACCATGGTAATGCAGTAGGTCAGAAATCATAAAAAGCTCAGCTCTTCCAAGTCCAGAAGGCAGAACAAAGGGGATCTTTTTGCTGCAGTCAAATAATCTAATATTTTGCACAGTATTTTATTTTGACTTGAGAACTACACTACTTATTCTCAAAGGTCAATTATGTTGATTCTTTTCTCTTTCTAGTCAAATTTGTCCAATAATCCTCTTTGGTTATCTTAGCTCTGTTTTTTCTGAAATTGCCTTCTGTCACAGAGAGATAAGTTATGTCCCATGCCTTAGGCTACAGAAGGCCAAAATATGTTTTGTTCGGTCTGTAGGACACTAGCGGAGGAGCAATGCCTGTAACTGTTACTCCTTTCCATCTGTCCTGTCTTCTTGATATGTTTGTGAGTCATGCTGAAGTCTCAAAAGTGCTTGGTGTCTTCAGACATTTAAAGAAAGTGTTGTTTGGGATCCAGATGTTGCATTTTTATTTCACTGGAGAAAACTCAGCTTGCTGATCCTGTTAGCGTGATCAAGTGACATATTTTCCTGTTGAGACAGAAGTAAAAGGGATAATCAAGTGGAGAAGGGGGGGAGGAAAAAAAAAAAGCACAACCTTTATATGATATTAGAACTAAACTAATTTTCACAATGATATTTTATTTAACTTGCTTGGAGAAAAAAATATTTTAATTAGAGTAGATCTCTAGCTTTGCTGCTTTCCATTTTCTCTTTCTCATACATCAATATCTAAAACTACACAGCCTCTATATTCTTAAACAAACCTGCTGCTTCTCAAATATTGGTTCCAATATTAAACAGTTTTTTCATCTAAGTTTGAAAACTATGTTTTTGTTTCTATTACACCACTGGAATTTAATGCTCTTCTTCAATTAGACATGAATTTCATGAAGAAGGTCAGCATAGATATTTTTCAGAATACTCCTGTGTTTACAGACAAGACAAGATAAATTACATTTATCTATGTAATTTAAATACATATACACATACACACAGAGTTTTTTCACTGCAATAATTAAGCATTATAAATATGCACCAATAAATAGGCATGTCATATAATTCATTTTCAGAGTAATCTACATGAAATAGAACATACTTTTCCTGCCTTTCACTACATTATGCATACTTATTAAGAAGCTTACAAAAGACATATCCTTCTTGTCTTCTCCAAATCCTTATGATAAGAGCTTAATTTAATGACATATTATATTATTTGTACAGAAATACAGTGATTTCCATGTTATTTCACTGATGATAGGGGATTTAAATAATGTAAAATTCCTGGACTTGATGTGTTTGTGGGGAATTACTTTGTTTTATCAACATTTTTGCACATAGCTATGCAAGATGTTCAGGGTTTTAGTGGGACTATTACTTGTAATGATAAGGACACTTACAAAGATTTAGACCATGAGACATACCTTCCTTTTTATCTTCTGTGTTAAGCAAATAATTCAATGCTTTCTTCAGTAATGAAGACCAATTTAAGAAATGCATTTCTACTTCAAGTGTTTTCTTTATTCATCCTCCATATGAGCTAGATGCCTTCACTTTATAATCAAAAGAATTAAACAGTCACTTTCAGAGCACAAATAATTTCCAGCTAATGTTTACAAGCGCTCACATAAACCTCTTATTTTTCTTCTCTAACTGAAAATACTAGATTTCTGTCTCAGACATGGAGCCATCTATGCTGTGGTTATTTAAACTTAGGCAAAATTAATCCCACTTGATTTTTTTTTTTACAAAAGTCACAAAAATTCCTCAGCATCAATCTTAGGGTGTTATTAGAACTGTTAACTGCAGATTTTAATTTCTTTGTTTTGTTAAGATTAAATTATGTGTAGGTTTTGTCACATGGGTGATCCATAAATAAGCTAAGGATGGAAATTATTGATTTTTATCATCCTATAAAAATAATAAAATGCAGATGCTCAGCTTCATGTGTCTGAGTTTAATAAAGTTAAGAAGAGATCAATTTGAAGAAGTATTATGATCCATACTGTGCTTGTACAGATTTTGGAGCATTTTCTTGTTGCGATATAAAATATCAAGGGAAATGTGGTTATGTAAGTGACAGTACACTGAATACTACTTGACAGGTAAGCTCTTCATATCTTAACTTGTTATATCTTCAGTTTATTTCAGTTTTCAGTGTATTTTTTGGGGTTTTTTTTATTTTTGAACACCCTTGGTAGCTATTTTCCACAGTCATATATAAGGATTGTATTGAGTGTGCCATACTAAATTGGTTATCGTTTTTCATTTCCTAACAAGCTTGAAAAATATATCCTTTGAAATGTCAGTCACCAAAGCACAGGTATTCATAAACTGCACTAATGCCTGGATTATCTTTCCAAATATGTTTCACCTAGGATTTTTTTTATATCTGAAAGTAATTACCTTCATTTGTCCAGCACTGTCTCATTTTTTAATTTTCGGTGGTTTTCTCCTTACAATGATTAGTAAACAAGCTTTTTTTCCTGTCTCAGGAAGTACAGCTTAAAAAGTGTTCTGCACCAAGATTACAACAATATTAAGACCTCAGACTCCTTTTTGTTCTGATATATGTTACAGATTTATAACTATAAAAAGACTTAATGGGACAAATCACAGCATGAAGTCAATCTCCTTTTCTGTGTGCTTTAGTGCAATAGTTGACACACAAGAAGGAAGTATGGATCATGGCATCTGTCTTGGGTTGCAGTAAGTGAGAATTGTGTGTAAGGTTTCATTGGGTATGTGTATATATAATCGAGTTTATTGATTTAAGTATGATGGTAAGAGAATAAGGGGTGGATAATATCTTAGGTTGCAATATATAATCAAAAGCATGCATTCTATTCCCAGTCTGTTGAAACCAGTTGAAGAGGTGTTTTTTCTTTTAACTTCGGGAGGAGGGAGCAGGTGCCTGCTGTTAAAGGGCCAGCCTTTAAAACCAGGTGGAGAAATGCTCCTTATCTCTTCCAGAACCCATCCTCCCTCCAGGGGCATATCTGCTGTTAATGGCCATTAAGGCTCACTGCATGACTGATGAAATTACATCATGCCATTGTGAGATGCTCCACTCAGTGGAAGGAGCCAAGCATTCCTACCTGGATAAAACCTGACATTCAGAACACTCGGACAGCCTGGTTTTAACTGGATCCCCAGAGGAAAGACTGGACCCATCTCACTACCACTGGACCCTTCTACAGGATCATCTCTACTCCAACAGAACCACATCTATTACTCCAGTAGGTGTCAGGCCGTATTCTTACTCTGTCAGGATTTCTAGGATTGTTTGTTTTCTTGCTTGTATTTTTGTACTACTACATATGTATTTTTAATATTCCTAGTAAAGACCTGTTATTCTCATATCTTTGCATGAAAGCCCCTAATTGCAAAATCATAGTAATTTGAAGGGAGAGGGTTTACATTCTTCATACCAAGGGAAGCTCCAGCTTTCCCTGGCAGACACCTGTCTTTCCAAACCATGACAGATTCATAGAACAGCTTGAGTAGGAAGGGGCTTTAAAGATGATCTAGTTTGAATACCCCTGCCACAGGCAGGGCCATCTTCCCAGACCAAGATTCTCAGGGCCCTATCCAGTCTGGCCTTGAACAATTCCGCTTGCCACAGCTCCTTTGGGAAACATGTTCCAGGATGTCATCAGCCTCACATTAAGAATATTTTTTCCTTATATATAACCTGAATCTCTTTCAGTTTGCCTTTGTCCTCTCACTACAGACCCCATTAAAAAGTCTTTTGCTGTCATTCTTGTAA
>VYXD01003406.1:962359-978405 GCA_013397195.1 Hylia prasina
GCTCTCGTTCTCTTAACCCCCCCCCCCCCACTCAGTATTAAAAATCAGGCCTGCTTTGAGCTTTCTCCATGCGGAACAGCCACAGCTCTCTCAGTCTGTTTTTCATATCAGATATGTTCCAGCCTTCTGATAATTTTTTTGGCCTTCCTCCAGACCTGCTGTAACAGGTCCATTGTTTTCTCATACCAGTTCTCCAGATGAGGGTCTCATGAGAATAGAGCAGAGTAAAGAGAAAAAATCACCTCCTTCAACATGCTGGCATTGTAAGGTTCTTTTACAGCCCAGGATACAGTGGGTTTTCTCATCTGTAAGGGCACACTGACAGCTGAAGTTGAATTTTTCATCTACCGCTACACCTAAATCCTTTCTGCAGAGCTGTTATCAATCCATTCGTACTGTATTGATACTGGTTGTCCTGATCTAGGTGCAGGACCTTGCACGTGACCCTGCTGAACCTCATTAATTCATCTGTCCACTCCTCAAGCTTTTCAAGGTTCCTCTATACAACATCTTTTCCTTCAAACATATGAACTTCACCACTCAGTTTAGTGTCATCTGCAAACTTGCTGAGGGTGCACTCAATCCCACTGTCTATGTCATTAATAAAGGCATTGAAATATACCAATCCCAATATAGACTCCTGAGGGACAGTGGTCATTTGGAAGTAAAACAGATTTCTGCATTCTTAATATGAATTTCTCTCTGTTAGTTCTGAATAGCTTAGAATAGGGATAATTTTATAACACTGTTCTAGAAATATTCACGCAATCACCAAGTGAGGAAATGTGCTCAGATGGCATCATGCCATGACAGAGAAAATAGCTTTGTATCAGGAGCCTTTTGCAACAGGATTCATTAGCTCAAGTAGATAGATTTGTATTTGATATTTTTAGTTTTCTTCCAGTTCTACAACTAAAAAATCTAAGCCTACCTTGTACATTTTTGAAAAAATGTTCCCTCATACTGTTGAGGACACCATAAAATCCAATAAATTTTGCATTTTTATAAGAATTTTTCTCACATGAAAACTTATATGATCATCTTGTCCAGTTAATGACAGAAAAAATCTAATATTTTTGTTTAGCATATAAGTTTTGCAATAAGTTAATGTATAAGAAATGGAAAAAGTCTAGGTGAAATAGTTTCCTTTTAAGAAAGAATACCATTCTAACTTGTCTTTTTTTTTTCTTCTGCAAGCAGAGCAACAACTTAAATATAAGGGCCTCAGTAAATGTAACAGCTCTGGCAACTTGGTGTCTCTTATAATTTTTCATGATGACAGCTTATAATGACATACACTGTTATGTTGCCAACTCTCATTAGCGTAAGGTGGCAGAACGTTAGTGCTGTCATTTTCTTAAGCCTCCCTCCTTTTGCTATGGCATGGCATTACATCCTTGTTTTAAATCAAACATCTGCTCTTTGTGTCTACAACCAATCTGAAGAATGTTGCTTGCATTGTACAGCAGGCAAAAAAACAATATTTTGTTATTTATCTAGATAAATAAGTCAATTATGTAAAAATGGCATTTTCTCTTCACTTTTAGTGCCTGAACTAAATCTTTCTTCCAATATTTGAAAAGACCTTTCACAATACTTGTGTCAGTAAATAATTAATTCATTAAGACTTATTAAAAGAAAACTTTAACTAGGCTACATTCCAATAGATTTTTTAATTGTAATTTAATCATCTTGCTTTTTTATTGAAATTAATAAAATTTCTATATAACCAAGAATTACAACCTGGTTCTTAATAATGTCAAACTGACTACCTCATTGCTTTCAATTCTAGGAAATAGAAGATGTAAAAGAGGAACATTTATCCTAATAAGCTATAATCTTAAAATGAAGTTTCATTCTTTGACTAATTCTTAGGTAGAAGAAGAATAATTTTATGAAGGAATTACCAGTTAATTCTCTCCTTTCTAGAACGTTATTATTTTCCTGGAACTGCCAAGGAGATATTTCCTAGTCATGTGTGGCTAAGAATACTACCTGCATAAGAAAAAAAGAATGTCAAAAACTTTTAATGCAGAAAATATTTGATTTTTAAAGATGTTAAGGAATAATATTTTCTATCTTAATAGTTATTTTAAAAAAATGTTTGGAACCGATAAAATGTGAGACTAAAAAAATTAAAATATTTGACTTTTTGGTTTTTAAAGCAGCATACTCAGTTTTTATTATCAGGTTCACATTCAATTTTTAATATTTCCTTGAAATTACCATAAGGAACATGATGTCCATGATACGTTCCTTCACAGAAAAAATAATACTCTGATTTATTTAATAGCTACATCATCAATAAAGTGTGTTTCTGGATGAAAAAGGCGGAACAATTTTGAAATTTTAGTACATCAGCTGTAAAAGTATCCTCATGGTGGCATTAATTTTAGTCCTTTGGGGAGTTGTTAACTGAAGCCAAAATGCTAAAATCTAAACTTATATGCATCTGGAAAAGAACAGGTTCAAATGATTTTTTTGTAAGATGGATTTTTGATCCTCTTAATGTACAAGACAGTCCTCTTAATATACAAGGCTGTAGATCAAAAGTCCTAAATTTAAGTCTTTGTTTAATATCTCAGACTTGCCGTATGGTTCCATAATCTACAGATTATTAGCAGGATATTGGGAAGGAAGGAATCTGCAAGAAAGATTCCTGGAGGAAAAAAAAAAAAAAAAAAAAAAAAAAAAAAAGAATGTCCCATGCCATTTTCTGGCAAAAATATTTTTTTTACTTTCTATAGACGTGACCAAAGACAGCTGTCAGTGGAAAAAATGACAATATTCAAAAAGACTTGTTTCATACTCCAGTTGTTGGACAACTCATAATATTTCAGCTCTTCTCCATAATAAGTTTCTCCCCTTTGGGGGGAAGAGAATAATAGAATATCTCCTCAGAAGTGACCCATAAGAAATGTAAAATCCGTCTCCCCACTTCTCTCAGAACTACCTAAAACTAAAGCACATGGCTAAGAACTACATCCTGATGCTCCTAGAACTTTGAAAGGCTTGGTTCCATGACCAAGATAGCTTCTCCAGTGACTGACAACCCTGTGAAGAAAGCTTACGTAGCATCCTATGTGAACTTCCCCTGAACAGCTTCATTACATTTACTCTTGTCCTATCAGGGTCCATCAGAGAAAAAAAGATCTGAATCTCCCCCTTCACTGTTCACCTTGAGGAAGTTGCAGTCTATGATGAAGTCGTCCCTCAGCCTTTTCTTCTTCATACCAATTATAACAGGTGACTTCAGCTGCTTGCCCTCAAGGCAATGGCATTTTCCATTTGATGATTTTGTTTCCTTCTCAGTTCTCTTGTGAAAGTAGACCAGCTGCTCATGTCCCTTTAGGAATGTAGAAAGAGGAAATATTCTCATCATCAAAGTATTTTTATGGTAGTTAAACGTAAAATTATTCTACAACAGTACAATCCTTGTTTTGTTAAGTATGGGGGAAATAATAGACTTCATTTGCTGAAGTTGATGTATCAATTTATGCTGACTTAATCTGAGGACAACGTCAGTGGCTTTCTGTCTATAGAAGTGTTGAATAAATGAAGGTGAAAATTTATTTCTCAATCACCTATTGCAATGGAGTTACTGTTCAGTGAACTAAAGGAGAACAGGAGGCTGACAGCATTCCATCCCAAGCCAAGATGGTGCTCAAGTGTGTTTGCTTCCCATTTGTGTCATATTCATTAGCAGTAACAGTAACTCTAACCTTGCAAAAGTGCTGCAGAAAACTGGATAAAAGGGGTCTAAAATTTGTAATGACTACCTTTTAAGATTAAACAGATTTGAAAACATTTGAATATTTATAAGGCAGTTTTGAAAGATATCAAAACAAAAATAGTAAATAAGGTGTGACTACAAAATGACACACAGGATAGGACATGCCAGAAAAACTCTAAAATGGGAAAGAACACATGGATTAAATAAAAATTAGAATAATTCTATTTAGAATGCATTGAGGAGACACCCTATATATATCTCAGACAATATGACTCACTTGGTTTTTATTCTTTAAACTTCAGTTCTCTTAAAAGTTCTTATCGAGCTCTCTCTTCATACCACTCTCACACACAAACATATATGTATTAAAAAATTAATAGTTTTAAAAGGGGACCCAAGGCCTAAGAGGAATAAATTTCCACTCTCACCATTATATTTTTCTGAGCAAGAGCCTCAGGATACCAGTGACTTTTCATTATTCCCTGGACCAATTTTTCTTGAAGACCAAAACTGTAGGCCTTAGGACACAAAGGAAGTGTAAACATAACACCAGAGGAAAAGTGGATATAATATGTTTGTGTGTATTTGCATTATATTACTGAATATGTTAACTTCAGTGTAACTGTAATAATAATAATAACTTTTTTTGATTAGACTCTAAGGCATTAATTAGACTAATAAAAAAATTATGGGTTCCACATAAAAGGCTTTTACTCTTAGCAAAAGTGTTCCTTTTTAGTCTTAGCAAGATTTTGAGTGTAGCAAGGAAGAAAGGAGAAATTTCCTAATAGAGATGCAGGAGCTACTAGTTCCTTATCGCATTTATCACTAACTTGTCCTGTCTATACAATAAGGATCTTGTCTCACTCCAACCTTCATACTGATCCTCTTTATAGTATAGTAAAAGGGGTTTTGAATCAGTTTATGGAAAGCAACAGCTTACATCCTTATCAAACTGATGGAGAAGATCAAAACATCTTGTAGGCAGAGCTTTGCTTTCTAGGGTACTGAGCTCTGTGTTAAGACCAATATTAAAAGGTATTCTGTGGGAGATGGAATGATTTACAAAGAAGATTGAGTGATTTATGAAACATAACTTTTCCACTCATGCTAAGTGCTTTGCACATATACACCTGTGTTTTATTGAATTAAAGTAAGAAAATATTATTTGAGAAGGAAAAATTATACTCTGTCGTTACTGAGATTTGATTTAAATCAGATCTCTTTAAATTCACTACCTTTATTTCAATTCACAGATCATAAGGGTGACAATTAAGAATTCTCTTTTCCCTTACTGATCACTCATCAATTGAATTACTTTGATATTTGTTGTTGTGCAACTTTTAGCCTGAGGAATTACTGTTTCCCTGTGTCCCAGCTGGAGAAACAGATGCTAGATTTGGTTTGCTGGCACACATCCAAAAAAGCTTAAATGCAAAACAAAAATGATTTCTGGGCTATTGGCAGGTGGTCCCACTTTCCCATCTGCTGGAGAGATTTTAATTTGCGATCACTTAAAAAAAAAATTTTGTGGACTTTGCAGTCATATTTCTTTATAAATGCACACTTGACTGGCAGACAAATTTCATTTTGGCAGCATTCTATGGTTAGATCACCTTCTCGGTATTGTTGGGACTCTCTACAAATAAGAATAAAAAGTATTTTGTGTGGGTGTCTAGTGAACCTGACTGACACATATGAAAACATGGCAGGAGGTCCAAGGCCACTTTGGACTAGAAAAGCAGAAAAACTTCCACCTTTGAGAAAGGCTCACACTTGCAAGTTCAGCAACCACATGGAGTCTTTCCAGACCCTGAGCACAAAAGTTATGCCTGGAAAAATATTAAGATATAATGAGGAAAAAAAATTGGTTTTTAATTAAGATTATAAATTAAAAAAAAATCAGAACTAATGAACTGATAAAATGCAAAATAATGACTGCTCAATAATTTATCATGCTAACATAGAAAGGGAGCAACAATATATCCCCTGAAATTTTCACAGGACTATGTCTCCAAAAGACCTTTTCTGTACAAGCGCTTTGACAGCATTTTTGATGACCGTTAAAACTGACCACATCAATAAACAATATGATAAATAAACAAATAGATAAAATAAGATCCTTAGTAAATTAAAACAAAGCAAAAGAAAACAAAATTGAGATTTCATTTGACAATTTATTTACATTAATTACATCATATGTTTTCGGTTGTTGTCAGTTATTTAAGTGTCTTTCCAATGTCATCATTCCAGAAACATGTATTTCTTTACATCTAAGCTTCAGCATTCCAGGATAAACCTTGTCTCTTAAAAAAAACTGTTGAGAGTTAAATTTATTGGCAAAAATTTGCCTAGATTGATTGAATAGTGAGTAACAAAATAACATGCTTCAAAAAAATCCATTCTTTTCTGCAAAACTGATTTGAAAACTTCCAGGAGTTTCCTTCAGATTCCTTTGTAAATGTTTCTACTTACATTCCAACTCCTTCTTCAGGTGGTCCTATGGCCATTCTATTATGTTATCTACGTATGTTTTTATAACCAATGTATTATTAGGTCCATATGCAGGACCTAGTAATACACAGTGACTGTCAGATGAGGGCCTAGAGTTTTGATAAACCCTCTGTCCTTTCAATAGGAATGGATGCTTTCTAAAATAAGGTTGCTACAGCTTTTTTGACATTTGATGGCATTCTCTGTCCTAGGTTTCAGAGAGGTGTCAAGGAACAGACGTATTTTTTTAATTAATTTGCATTGGTGAAACACATATGAATGCACTTCATATACAAAACCCTTATTCCAATAAAACTCAGAGTCACTTTTCTTGAGAGTTCATAGCCTGCAAGCTGCTTATCACCCTTTATTGGGGGTTGGGTTGAGACAATGGTATGTGGTGACAATGAAATAGAGGTGGTGATTCTGACCTAAAATCAAGAAGGTTTGTGCAAACTATGGTGACAGAATGTTCTCCTGCCTCATTTGACCTTATTCACTGTAGGAATAAGTTCTTTATTACCTGTACTTACATACTACAGAGAGAAAAGATGTCTTTCTAAGTAATTGGGTGAAAGTGGGCCATACAATATGTTAATAGCTTGCTTTCAGGTTAGAAGGTGTTTAAAAAAGCCCTTAATTTCCAATTTCTGTAATGAAATTTTTAAAATTGAATTAACTATTGTGGAGCTTAAAGAACTGTAGAGAGGTGCAGGACTAAAATGCATTATGTGACTGAATATACATAATGGATCCAACAGGTTCTGTTTGTGTTCCCTCACTAACGGGAAATTTAGCCCTGCTGCACATTTCAATGTCCTTCTGTACTAATCTGTCTTCCAAAGACAGATGGCTTTTGCAACTTGTAAACCTTTTTCTCCTAAAGTTGATAAATCATCTGCACAGGAAAGTTTCTCTGTTTCTGCCACATTCAGAAAGAAAAAAAACCCAATGTAATAACATTCTTTCTACCCTGCCACAAGAGACCATTTGTCCTTCAAATTATCTCAAAGGAATAGTCATAAGGAAATGCAAGTGCTTAATATGTCTTAAGTGGTACTATACATTGCTAAATACTTCCCTTGCCAATTGTATTTATTAGAGAAGCTCTTAATCTTATTGAAATAAGGAGAGCTCTTCACACTTAAGATTTTTGTATCTCCTGTTTTTGTTCCCTCTGGGATTGGTAAAATAAATTTCTCTCAATTTATGGCCAGCTAGACCATTCTTGACTCTGCCGTTTCTACTGTCTTTGTAATGACTTAAATCATCTCCCAGCAATTTTTCTAAGAGTTAACCTCCATTTGCTATAGGGACATGAATGTTTAGATTTCTAGAATATGCACTGTCTGCTTTATCCTCCCATTTTTTGCAGGGAGAACAACGACATCAGCAGTTTCACATCCAATAGATAGCTCTTTTATTTGTTCTTTCTTTCAGCACCAGTAAAGGTGATGTCCGACTCATAGAATCACATTGTACTACTTTTTTCTTTGGGATACAGTTAATTTTCTTCATAGTAGGTAATATAGAACTATGTTTTGGATTTGTGACACAGCAGCAAAATGATAACACAGCAATGTTTTAGCCATTTTTAAGCAGTCACAGCCTTTTCAGCTTCCCAGACTCCTACAGTGAGCAGGCTGGGGGTGCACAGGAAGCTGGGAGGGGACATAGCTGGACAGATGACCCAAACTGATCAAGGGAGTATTCCATACCATATGGGGTTGTGCTCAGCATGTAAAGCTGGGGGAAGGAGGGGACATTCCAAGTTATACCATTTGTCTTCTCAAATGCCTGCCCATCAGAAGCAGTGAATTAATTGCTTATTCTGTTTTTCTTGAGCACACAGCTTTTGCTTTACCTTTTGGATTGTCTTTGTCTCAGCCCATGTGTTTTTCCTGCTTTGCCTTTCCTATTACCTTCCTAGTCCCTTGCTGGAGGATCAACCAAGTGACTGTGTGCGACCTAGCTCACTACAGCTATTAAATTGCAACACACATGAATCAACAATGTCTGTGCAGAGACCCTGCAGAGACAAAAGCTTGAGTCCCAAACTGCAAGGAATAAACTGCATGTACAGATCACACTGAAGGAAACACCAGGGACAGTGACAAGGAAGGCAGGGGACTTGCCTTCTGGCAACAGCAGGAGGATTCTTCCAACTGCGTATCTCCATCTTCAAAAATATATATTACCCTAGGAAAGAAGAGGAAGAAGGAGAAGGAAGAGCACTCAGAATGGAAGCACCTGTGTCTACTGAGATTGAAGCCAGTGTCTGCAAGGAATATGGCAGCAAATGATAGTGACTGCATGTTCTTAAGGGATGGGTCCAACCATTTGCCAGCCCGACTTGATGTACTAGGAGTTTTTCTGCATGGTCAAAGCTCACACGAAGGATGGTGATGAGAAATTGCTAAGACCTTTCAAGTCCTCCAACTATTAGCTTTTATGAATCACAATGTGTCCTTGCAACAAAGGTCAGGAGCATCCTGGGATGCATTAGCAAGAGTATTGGCAGCAGGTAAGGAAAATGATTCTTTGTCTCTGACCAGCACTGGAGTAAAACATTCAGTGCTGTGTTTCCTACTACAAAAAAAGGTACACTGAAGTGAATCCAGCAGAGACAACCTACATGGTAAGGGGCCATATAAAGATTCTAAGATGTGCAGGCAGTAGAGGAAAAAGTTGATGGGGAAAGGTTATTGCCGTCTACAGCTAGGTAATATGAGGATGTAAAAATAAATGTAAATGTATTTTATAAATAAAAGTAAATGTATTTTATATGTAAATATAAAATAAAGCAGGACTCCTCTCAAAGATTTAGTAATAAGACAGAAGCCAAAACACTTTAAAATTTTATTACATATAAGAAAATACTTTTTTGTCATGTGGGTGATCAAGCTTACATTCTGCCCAGAGAAGCTGTGGAAATTACATGTTTGGAGATATTCAAAGCTCCAAGCTGGATGAGGTCCTGAATACCTTTGCCTTACTAGACCACATCTGAAGTGGGCATTAGAATCTACTACATCAAGATCCTCTTCCCAATCCAAATTATTTGTGATTCAGTGACTCCACATTCTGTTTTTCAATTTATATAACACTTATGGCTATTCCCCCCTAAATGTACCTTCCATCGGTGTATGTCTCTGTGAGAATCTGCGTGGCAGGTACCTTAACCATGTATAATAGTATTGAATTACAATTAAGTTTTTTGGTCCTTAGTCCCCCCAAAAATTTCCACATGTTATGTAGGAGGTATTGTGTGGCTTCAATACAGAAGGGAAAATTTATTCTTTTGATGTATTATAGATAAGAATGGATGAGCAGACAGAAAAAACTCTGCATTTAAATTTAAACAGCCTAATCTGATTATTTATCAAATATAAGTATTTTTGCTTGCAGATTTTGCTAAATCCTAGTTGAAGGTAGTAGTGACTGCCTCTAATACACTTAAATGGACCAGATACTTAAAGCATGTATGCTTCTTTCTAACCTTATTTGGAGGAATGTCCCCTAATATTGTGAGCTTTGTGCTCACTAGAAAGAAACAACTCAAATTAGGAATCTTATTTAAAAACAGATGTTCCTCACAGGGCTATGCAAGTCATCAAAAAAAGTAATATTAATGTACATGAATGAATATTTAATTTTAATTTTTTCCTTTACATGCCTGCCAAAACCATGAACTGAACTGTGCTACCCTTTCTAGCTACATATTAATTTTTTTTTTTAGATATTAACCTTCTTACATTATAGCCAATATTATCTATAAAAGTATATGCATAAGTATACAATATATATTACAGAAACTTCTTCTAAGTGTGTCTTTTTGTTTTTTTAACATAACTCCCATTGGTGACTTGCAGACCAATAAATATATAAAATAAGATTTACTTAAGATAAAATAACTTATTTGATACAAAAATTCTCAAAAAATAGCATAGGAAGTTCTTATGGAACAGTTTTCCTGAAGGTAAAATTGATTTAAGTGTTATTTACAGAATAGTATATCTCTGTGCCGTTTTTAACATCAACCAGAGATCATACAATCCAGATCCTAACCTGCTTTCTGCTAAATAAATATGCCCCAGGATACTACCAATGCACAAATATAAAGTGAACTTCACCATCGTGATGGTCCTTTATCTTGGAAAAGTGCTCGTGTTTGTAAGGATTAGCAAATTGCTCCCTAAAAAGAGATATTTTCATGAAACCTGTTCTCAACTCTTTTTAGCCATAGAAAATTTTGGACTCATAGGTGTTTCATATGGTGTTATTTTGCATACTATCATTTGACATGTTTCTGTTCTAACAAAGTCCAGGTTTGGAGATAGAAGGACTGCTGCAGTTTTGATCTGATATAAATAAAAATTAAAACCATACAAACCACAGAGCATGCTGTTTTCTTCTAGTTAGCTCAGTAAAAGTAATACTTCCCCACAATGTCACTCACTGGATTTAGGTGTACTCTTGAATTTGATATCGCCCCTAGAAAACAAACACTTTTTCATTAACTTCTTAAAGTTCAAATACTTTCAAGGCTTAACATGGAAACTTGTAGCCGAGGAGGAAAGGGCCTTAGATGTTACAGAGTAGTCCCCATGGAAATGTGTTGAGTCATTAACTGAATCAAGGTCACATCGGCATTGTTCAGTTTTACCAGGTGAGTCTGGCAGGGAAAGCTCCCATTGCAAGCTGTGATGTTCTCATTTATATGACCAAACATGAGTGTTCACAAGTGGGCCAGTTTTCATTTTTGAAGTTTAGTTCCTGAAGATCCTGTCTGCTCAGCAGAAAGAGTCTGGTGAGAGATCCAGCTCTTGGCCATACAGATGAGATGGCCTCCACAATCTAAGAAAACAATCACAATGATGTTAAACTGGATGTTAGACATCAAACTCACTTCTAGGCACAGAAGGCTCAATTTAGTAGGCAACATATATGTCACCAGAATAGCTGAAGGTGCCTTGGCATATCCTACCTGTTCTAAAGATGCTGTTAAAGAGTGAACAAGTCAATATAAGAAGAGAATTTTAAAAAGTTTCTATAAATACATAAGCAATACAAAGGAGAACTAAGGAAAATATTCATCCTTTATTGGATACAATCAAAACATACTGACAAAAGATGAGGAAAAGGCTGAGGTACGTAATGCTTTTTTTTCCTCAGGCTTTAATAGTAAGACCGCTTTTTTTCTGGATGCCCAGTCATCTGAGCTGAAGGAGAGGGACAAGAAACAGAAAGGTCTCCATAACACAAGGGAAAATACTCAGCAACCAGCTACACCTCTTGGAAATACACAAATCTATGAAGCTGGACGGGATCTGCTCAAGGATGTTCATGGAGCTGGCAAAAGTGGTCAGCAAGCAAATCTCCATCATTTACCAGCAGTTCTGGTTAACCAGGCAGGGCTCAGATGACTGGAATTTAACAAATATAATGTCCACTGCCAAGAAGGGTCAGAAGGAGGATCCAGGGAACTAAAGATCTTTCAACCTGACCTTGGTGCCAGGTGGTGAGTGCTATCACGTGGCATGTACAGGACTAACAGGAGATCAGGCCTAACTAGCATGGCTTTATGAAAGGCTTGTCCTGATTGACCAACTTGATCCTCTTCTATGAGAAGATGACCTGTTTAGTGAATGAGGGAAAGGCCTGGACAGTAACAAAGCCTTGCACACTTTCCCACAGATTTCTCCTGCAAGAACTATTTGCTCATGATTTGGATGGTTGCACTGGGCTGGATGACTGGGCCCAGAGAGTGTTGGTAAAAAAAATCAGAGTACCAACCTCACAGGCACTCTGAACCAGTCCCTACTGGACATGGGAAAAACCATCTTCTGTTTCCAGATATTGGTAAGCACAGCCTGGGGTGTTTTACCTCAGTCAATACACGGTTATTTGGCAGTGCTGCCCTCCAGGTTCTCCTGGAAGCTTCAGCTGAAGAGCAGTTCTCATAGAGCCCTCCTTATGGAGATGATGACTGGGGTGGAACAAGGTGACCCAGGGCACCTTCCTGAGCATCAAGTAAGCAGAGACCAGTGTTACCAGCAGCAGTTACCCCGGGTCCTGAAGCAGCTGAAGGGGATATTGCAAGAAGTCTTGCAAAAGAGAGTCCTTGCCCCAGCAGGATGGAGAAGTAGAAAAAAGTGAAACTCATGGATTTAGATATGAACCGTTTAGTAATAAAATAAAGGGAGAGAGGAATAAAACTAATGAAAACACAATTGATGTACAATAAAATTTCTCACCTCCTGCTAACTGATGCCTCGCTGGTTCCTAAGCAGCAGCCCCACTCACTCAGCCAGCTCCTAGTTTTCTCATTGAGCATGACATTGCATGCTATGGATTATTCCTTTGTCCAGTTCTGGTCAGCTGTGCTCCCTCCCAGCTCCTTGTGTTCAAGTCTTGGATGAATGCACTATTCATTGGTTTAAGAACTGACTGGATGGCTGGGCCCAGAGAATGGTGGTGAATGGAGTTGTGCACAGATGGCAAATGACCATGAGTTACCCAGACCTCAATATTTCGACCAGTCCTGTTTAATAACTTCACCAGTGCTCTGGGTGAAGAGACCAAGTGCACCTTCAGTCAGTTTGCAGATGACACCAAATGGTATGCTTGATCTGCTCGAGGGTAGGAAGGCTCTACAAAGGGATCTGGAAAGGTTGGGTTGAAGGACCAAAGCCAACTGTATGAGATTCAAGGCCAAATGACATATCCTCTCCTTGTGTCAAAACAATCCCATGGAATGATACAGGCTTGGCATGAGCGCTCAGCAGAAAAGCTGCCCAGCAGAAAAAAACATGAGAATTCTAGTAAACACTTGGCTGAACATGATCTGGCAGTGTGCCCAAGTGGCCAAGAAGACCAGTGGCATCCTGGCCTGTATCAGAAATAGTGTGGCCAACAGGACCATGATAGTGATCACATCCCCTTACTTGGCACTGGTGAGGCTGCACCTCAACTCCTGTGTCCAGTTCTGGGCCCCTCACTCTAAGAATGAGTCCAGAGAAGGGCAAAGGAGCTGGTGAAGGCTCTGGAACATAAGTCTTGTAAGCAGCAGCTGGGGGAGCTGGGGTTGTTTAGTCCGGAGAAAAGGACACTCAGGAGAGACATTATCACTCTCTATAACTACCTGAAAGGAGGTTGTAGCCAAGTGAGGGGCAGTTCCTTCCCCCAGGTAACAAGCTGTAGGACAAGATAAAATGACTTCTTGTTTCAATAGGTGTGGTTCAGATTTGATGCCAATTGGCTGATCAAAAACCTCTGTTTTTTGGAGGTTGGCAGATGAAGATTAAGTCCCTGGGGCATTGCAAATAGCAATAGGTTCACCATTTAATTAACTGAGTTAATACCAACTTGCTGACAGAAACAAATTTTAAGTTTCTGTTATGGGTTGCATATCAAACTAATTCCCACTTCTAACAGAGAATAATTACATTCTTTCTCTGTTAGTTTTAATTTATTTGTTTACTCAGTTTATTTTCAGGATCCCACATTTTGGTATTTCTTTTCAAATATTCTCTGATGTTTACTGTTACTTTATAAATTGCAGAAAATTGTTCCATATGTTCTATTTTAAAAGTAACAGGTAATAAACATTCTTAAATTTATGTCTATTAAGCATGAATAAACACCTATATAGAATATCACACTTGTCTCTTGTTTAGTCCTATTCTGTATTCTTAATTCTTATCATTAAATACTTATTACTGCATTAGGCAATGAAGTAATAAATTAATCTTTTTTTCCTGTAGGTTATGTACATTTAACAATGCTAATTTGTGAATCTAACCTTGAACTCATCCCCTCTAGAAGCACTTCTCTATTAAGAACACAGGCAATTTTAAGTTGCCAGGATGAAGTCTGAACTTGTGAAAGCAAAACCACAGCTAAGTCTCAGATGTGACAGTGGACTGAAATCTCATCAGTGTCCCTAACCTTATTCTACAGACACAGGGCATCCTTAGATACAAACCCATATTTTGGTTTGTTTGGTTTGGGGTTTTTATGTACAGGTTTTTTTATGCATTTGATAGTTACTGGTGTATATTTAAGCACAAAACCAACAGACAAGTTTAGCTATTCATTTTCAGCATTTGTACTTTTTTTTTTTTTTAACTTGTGATTAATTCTAAAATAGAATTAATAGTTCCTATTTGCTTATGAGGAAAGATTTTTAGAGACAAGTAATGGTTGGGGCTTTGGGGTATTTTTTAGACTAAGTATAGCTGGGTAAAATGATGACAAGCTTTTGGGCATGCAAGCCCACCATCAAGTGTAGAATACAAACAGCAGCCTTCAGGCTAAATACAGGGTAAGATAAGTTGCTCTGGGTTTAACTTCATTCCGTTTATCATTTGGATAAATTGAAGAACAGGCACCTAGCAGTGGTAGAGCTGAGGGAGATGTGGGTGAAATCCCAGCTCCTAACAGAAAGGCAGTTAATTATTACTTGTGGTATAGCGAAGAGTAGGATGCAGGCTAAGCAAAATGAGTGTGCTATCAAACTGGTATCTCTACTGAGTCTGCAATTTTTAGTAACAAGTACATCTATAATTCAGTTCACAGGATTGTCTTTTGAGATTGCTGTGTACATCACGTGTGAATAAAGATTTGATGGGTGAGGTCTCCTAGCTGCAATTTTTTGAAATTCCTCTTTACTCTTGCTTTTTCAACTTCAGCATCAGAGATTCCACGAAGGCATGTGGCATATGGAATTAAGTGAGAAATAAGGTTTTGTATGTGTGGAATCTGTGGATTTTGTTCTGCTTTTGTCGTGGGTGAATTGAAGGAGGAAGCAATGGAAAAGAGTGGGAGAGAACTCTTTGTGAGAATGAATCAGAAATCAAAAACTCTAGAAGCGTAAGATTTTCTTAGGTGATACTGGGTCATGCAGGTCAGCCAGATTACTTCAGGAAGCTGTATTTCTTGTGGCTACTTCTAGGATTTCAGGTATAGTTTAAAGGAGTAAACTAACCTGTGGCTAAATTTTTATACAGTCTGAACATAGAATAAACCTTGAGTGGAATCCAGACTTCAGACTAGCATTTAAGGTCCTTGAAAAGCCCAACTTAAGCTGTATAAATCTCAAGACATATATCACTATGCTGCATCTCTGTCATTTTGCCAGTCCCTCCTCTTCCATCACATCAAGTTTAAAATACTTCAGAAGCTGCTATGATATCTTACTTTAAAAAGTTGATGGATACCTTCATTTTCCAAACATGCAAGTTAACATGTTTAGGGGATTGGTGGGTTTTTGTTTGTTTGTTGTTTTTGTTTTGTTTTTTGGGGGCTTTTTGTGTGTGTGTGTGTGTGTGTGTTTTGTTTGTTTATTTATTTGTTTGTTTGTTTGTTGGGGTTTTTATTACTTTTTTTGGGGGGGGTGTTTGGTTGTCTTGTTATTTTGCATTTGTTTGTGGGTTTTGTTTGTTTGTTTGTTTTCTGTATTTGAGGCTTAATGGAGCTCACAAGTATATTTTTCCACCACCAGTAAGATACCAAATGCCCTTGTCAGTTCTTCAGGCCATTTTATTATTGTGATGACAATACTGGTGGTTGTTGTCATATGCCAATGCACACATGAATATTGTATGGCTTTTATCTCTGTACCCTCTATCTTTATTGTTATCACACATTTCATCCTACAAATTTAAATATATTTAAGAATATATTATAGTATTGGTGTGGGGGGGGGTTTTGTGGGTTTGTTTTTTTTTTTTCCTTGTTTTTTCTTTTTTTTTTTTTTTTTTTTTTTGGGTTTTTTTTTTTTTTTTTTTTTTTTTTTTTTTTTGTGTTTTTTTGGGTT